>CM049428.1:2623244-2836825 GCA_026929855.1 Poa annua | reverse complement strand
CGTTTTCGTGGGCTATAGTCTATGGTTTTTGGGTCCCGGGAAGATTTCAAAGCCCCGTGAACCCGGTACACGACTCTAGTGGCATCGTAAAAACTCGCGATTTTGGGCTTTTCTGGCCGTTTTCGTGGGCTATAGCACACGGTTTAGAGGTCCGACGTGGATTTAAATGGTCCGGGACCCCGGCAAACGATTTTTGTGAAATCATAAAAAACTCGTGATTTCAGGCATTTCTGGCCGTTTTCGTGGGCTATAGTCCATGGTTTTTGGGTCCCGGGAAGATTTCAAAGCCCCATAACTCTCGGCACACGAACCTAGTGGCATCGTAAAAACTCGCGATTTTGGGCATTTCTGGCCGTTTTCGTGGGCTATAACACACGGTTTTGGGGTCCGACGTGGATTTAAATGGTCCGGGACCCCGTCACACGATTTTTGCAAAATCATAAAAAACTCGTGATTTCAGGCATTTCTTGCTGTTTTAGTGGGCTATAGTCCACGGTTTTTGGGTCCCGGGAAGATTTCAAAGCCCCGTGACCCCCGGTACACGACTCCAGTGGCATCGTAAAAACTCACGATTTCGGGCATTTCTGGCCGTTTTCGTGGGCTAAAGCACACGGTTTTGGGGTCCGACGTGGATTTAAATGGTCCGGGACCCCGTCAGACGATTTTTGCGAAATCATAAAAAAATCATGATTTCAGGCATTTCTGGCCGTTTTCGTGGGCTATAGTCCATGGTTTTTGGGTCCCGGGAAGATTTCAAAGCCCCGTGAACCCCGGTACACGACTCTAGTGGCATCGTAAAAACTCACGATTTTGGGCTTTTCTGGCCGTTTTCGTGGGCTATAGCACACGGTTTAGAGGTCCGACGTGGATTTAAATGGTCCGGGACCCCGTCAAACGATTTTTGTGAGATCATAAAGAACTCGTGATTTCAGGCATTTCTGGCCGTTTTCGTGGGCTATAGTCCACGGTTTTTGGGTCCCGGGAAGATTTCAAAGCCCAATGACTCTCGGCACACGACTCTAGTGGCATCGTAAAACTCGTGATTTTGGGCATTTCTGGCCGTTTTCGTGGGCTATAACACACGGTTTTGGGGTCCGACGTGGATTTAAATGGTCCGGGACCCCGTCACACGATTTTTGCAAAATCATAAAAAACTCGTGATTTCAGGCATTTCTTGCTGTTTTCGTGGGCTATAGTCCACGGTTTTTGGGTCCCGGGAAGATTTCAAAGCCCCGTGACCCCCGCTACACGACTCCAGTGGCATCGTAAAAACTCACGATTTCGGGCATTTCTGGCCGTTTTCGTGGGCTATAGCACACGGTTTTGGGGTCCGACGTGGATTTAAATGGTCTGGGACCCCGTCACACGATTTTTGCGAAATCATAAAAAATTCGTGATTTCAGGCATTTGTGGCCGTTTTCGTGGGCTATAGTCCATGGTTTTTGGGTCCCGGGAAGATTTCAAAGCCCCCTGAACCCGGTACACGACTCTAGTGGCATCGTAAAAACTCGCGATTTTGGGCTTTTCTGGCCGTTTTCGTGGGCTATAGCACACGGTTTAGAGGTCCGACGTGGATTTAAATGGTTCGGGACCCCGTCAAACGATTTTTGTGAAATCATAAAAAACTCGTGATTTCAGGCATTTCTGGCCGTTTTCGGGGGCTATAGTCCACGGTTTTTGGGTCCCGGGAAGATTTCAAAGCCCCATGACTCTCGGCACACGACTCTAGTGGCATCGTAAAACTCGCGATTTTGGGCATTTCTGGCCGTTTTCGTGGGCTATAACACACGGTTTTGGGGTCCGACGTGGATTTAAATGGTCCGGGACCCCGTCAAATGATTTTTGTGAGATCATAAAAAACTCGTGATTTCAGGCATTTCTGGCCGTTTTCGTGGGCTATAGTCCACGGTTTTTGGGTCCCGGGAAGATTTCAAAGCCCCGTGACCCCCGGTACATGACTCTAGTGGCATCGTAAAAACTCGCGATTTTGGGCATTTCTGGCCGTTTTCGTGGGCTATAACCCACGGTTTTGGGGTCCGACGTGGATTTAAATGGTCCGGGACCCCGTCACACGATTTTTGCAAAATCATAAAAAATTCGTGATTTCAGGCATTTGTGGCCGTTTTCGTGGGCTATAGTCTATGGTTTTTGGGTCCCGGGAAGATTTCAAAGCCCCGTGAACCCCGGTACACGACTCTAGTGGCATCGTAAAAACTCGCGATTTCGGGCATTTCTGGCCGTTTTCGTGGGCTATAGCACACGGTTTTGAGGTCCGACGTGGATTTAAATGGTTCGGGACCCCGTCAAACGATTTTTGTGAAATCATAAAAAACTCGTGATTTCAGCCATTTCTGGCCGTTTTCGTGGGCTATAGTCTATGGTTTTTGGGTCCCGGGAAGATTTCAAAGCCCCGTGAACCCGGTACACGACTCTAGTGGCATCGTAAAAACTCGCGATTTTGGGCTTTTCTGGCCGTTTTCGTGGGCTATAGCACACGGTTTAGAGGTCCGACGTGGATTTAAATGGTCCGGGACCCCGGCAAACGATTTTTGTGAAATCATAAAAAACTCGTGATTTCAGGCATTTCTGGCCGTTTTCGGGGGCTATAGTCCATGGTTTTTGGGTCCCGGGAAGATTTCAAAGCCCCGTGAACCCCGGTACACGACTCTAGTGGCATTGTAAAAACTCGCGATTTTGGGCTTTTCTCGCCGTTTCCGTGGGCTATAGCACACGGTTTAGAGGTCCGACGTGGATTTAAATGGTCCGGGACCCCGTCAAACGATTTTTGTGAAATCATAAAAAACTCGTGATTTCAGGCATTTCTGGCCGTTTTCGGGGGCTATAGTCCATGGTTTTTGGGTCCCGGGAAGATTTCAAAGCCCCGTGAACCCCGGTACACGACTCTAGTGGCATCGTAAAAACTCGCGATTTTGGGCTTTTCTGGCCGTTTCCGTGGGCTATAGCACACGGTTTTGAGGTCCGACGTGGATTTAAATGGTCCGGGACCCCGTCAAACGATTTTTGTGAAATCATAAAAAATTCGTGATTTCAGGCATTTCTGGCCGTTTTCGGGGGCTATAGTCCATGGTTTTTGGGTCCCGGGAAGATTTCAAAGCCCCGTGAACCCCGGTACACGACTCTAGTGGCATCGTAAAAACTCGCGATTTTGGGCTTTTCTGGCCGTTTCCGTGGGCTATAGCACACGGTTTTGAGGTCCGACGTGGATTTAAATGGTCCGGGACCCCGTCAAACGATTTTTGTGAAATCATAAAAAACTCGTGATTTCAGGCATTTCTGGCCGTTTTCGAGGGCTATAGTCCACGGTTTTTTGGTCCCGGGAAGATTTCAAAGCCCCGTGACCCCCGGTACACGACTCCAGTGGCATCGTAAAAACTCACGATTTCGGGCATTTCTGGCCGGTTTTGGTGTCCGAGGTGGATTTAAATGGTCCGGGACCCGTCACACGATTTTTGCGAAATCATAAAAAATTCGTGATTTCAGTCATTTCTGGCCGTTTTCGTGGGCTATAGTCCATGGTTTTTGGGTCCCGGGAAGATTTCAAAGCCCCGTGAACCCCGGTACACGACTCTAGTTGCATCGTAAAAACTCGCGATTTTAGGCTTTTTTGGCCGTGTTCGTGGGCTATAGCACACGGTTTTGAGGTCCGACGTGGTTTAAATGGTCCGGGACCCCGTCAAACGATTTTTGTGAAATCATAAAAAACTCGTGATTTCAGGCATTTCTGGCCGTTTTCGGGGGCTATAGTCCACGGTTTTTGGGTCCCGGGAAGATTTCAAAGCCCCATGACTCTCGGTACACGATTCTAGTGGCATCGTAAAAACTCGCGATTTTGGGCATTTCTGGCCGTTTTCGTGGGCTATAACACACGGTTTTGGGGTCCGACGTGGATTTAAATGGTCCGGGACCCGTCACACGATTTTTGCAAAATCATAAAAAACTAGTGATTTCAGGCATTTCTTGCTGTTTTCGTGGGCTATAGTCCATGGTTTTTGGGTCCCGGAAGATTTCAAAGCCCCGTGACCCCTGGTACACGACCCAAGTGGCATCGTAAAAACTCACGATTTCGGGCATTTCTAGCCGTTTCATGGGCTATAGCACACGGTTTTGGGGTCCGACGTGGATTTAAATGGTCCGGGACCCGTCACATAATTTTTGCGAAATCATAAAAAAAACTCGTGATTTCAGGCACTTCTGGCCGTTTTCGTTGGCTATAGTACATGGTTTTTGGGTCCCGAGAAGATTTCAAAGCCCCGTGACCCCTGGTACACGACTCAAGTGGCATCGAAATAACTCATGATTTTGGTCATTTCTGGCCGTTTTCATGGGCTATAGCACACGGTTTTGGGGTCCGACATGGATTTAAATGGTCCAGGACCCGTCACACGATTTTCATGAAATCATAAAAAACTCGTGATTTCGGGGATTTCTGGCCATTTTCATGGGCTATAGCACACGGTTTTGGGGGTCCGACGTGGATTTAAATGGTTCGGGACCCGTCACACAATTTTCACGAAATCATAAAAAAAACTAGTGATTTCGGGCATTTCTGACCGTTTTCATGGGCTATAGCACACGGTTTTGGGGTCCGACGTGGATTTAAATGGTCCGGGACCCCGTCACACGATTTTTATGGAATCATAAAAAACTCGTGATTCCAGGCATTTCTGGCCGTTTTCATGGGCTATAGTCCATGGTTTTTGGGTCCCGGGAAGATTTCAAAGTCCCGTGACCCCGGTACACGACTCTAGTGGCATCGTAAAAACGCACGATTTCGGGCATTTCTAGCCGTTTTCGTGGGCTATAGCACACGGTTTTGAGATCCGACGTGGATTTGTCCGGGACCCCGTCACCGGATTTTTGCGAAATTCACAATCTGTTTTTGTCTACACTTAATCAGTATGAAGAATGTGGAGAATCGTATAGGTGTTAGTGCATGTATCGTCTAATGTAACATAGTCACTGTATATGTTAAATATTTTTTGTTCAATTTTCAATCAAATAATATTGAGTTGAAATATTTTTCCCAATGTCACCAAATCATAGAGTGCTTCACCTTGCATTATGGGTGGCAAGTGTTATTCCATTCCAACACTATCAAATACAAAGGTAGATATAACTCTCCAGCAAGAAAACATATGTATTTGAGTTTTAAGGCTAGAAGAATATACATAGTAAATACCACGATTGGATTTTTCGAGTGCTATGCAACATCCCATGTCTGCACTTTCTTGGAGCTGCAAACTAAAAGCAAAACAATGCAGTTTATTCTAGTCTAGACTATATGAATTTGGTGGTATGTGCGTGATTACAGTTGGAAGTCCCTGCTTCCTCATAGAAATAAGACCATGCAAGCTTACATCATCGTATAAATAATGGGACTGTCTAACAGTCAGCTAGCTGATTTTGCAATTCGCCATCAGACAGATTTCCCTTCATTAGACTCAGTCACGTCATTATGTAGCTCGTTTGAGTTTCCGATCAGTCTCCTACCAGAAACCACAAGTAGCCCGTGTAAGTCCGGTTTTTTCCATCCTGGTTTTTTCAGTCTCTTGTCAGCCCACGTACTGATCGTTTGCTTCCCTCCACCCCCACCTGCAGAATGATTCTACGGCTCATTATGGGCCAATGACTAAAAACCTGGGCTTTGACAAATGCAGGTTTATGTACATGAAAACTTATACGCATCCTAGAAACTGAAAGGTAAGAAGTCGAAAAATACCCGAAAAGTACATAACTGACATATGCTGAAAAATACAGAGAAAACTGTACAACCAACTGCAGATGAAGCTGATAATGATTGCCTCTGGTACAATGTGCTAACTAGGTGACCGACTCACACAGCCTCCAAGGGTTCAAAAACCAGTAGAAGTATGAGTATTTGCCACAATAAGTACAAAGAGTAGAGAACCACATGGTAGGTATGGACAATCAAACCGAAGACACTACACATTCGGCCATTGTGAGAGCGATGAGCATACTAAGAAAAAGTGTCCAAATCTACACCTAGTTTACAATTTTCCACATAAAAAGAACTAGAAAATGAATGGCAAAAGGAGCAACTGCATATATATAGGTTATAAAAGAGAAATAACGGAAATAAGTCATTTATTTTTCCTTTCAATGCAAGTACGGACTCTCCAGCAAATAAATCAAGCAAGAAAGGGGAAAAAGAAAATACTACTCAGGGGAAGTTCAGCAAGTTGATCTGGAGAAAGCGCAGAGCACTACTAGTGAAAACTGGCTCTGTATGATAAAAAAAACGGTTCTACTTCACGAACAGTTGATAAGATAGAAAAAGATAGTTTCTGATACATTGATATGTATTGTAATATATACCATCAATAGGTGCTCCAATAGTAGAACAATTGCAATAGGTGTGTCTATTACTAATTTCAGATTACTCATTTCAGTATTTTCAGTATTCATGCTGAGTTTAGAAAGAACAATTGCAAGCCTACCTCCAGGAGCGTAACTGCACCCTGGCCAGGTCGGACAGTTGGTTGACATTCATGAACATAAAATCTAGTATTCTGGTCTTCTACTTATATGAGTGAATGAACACGAGCTCTCACTGATTTACTGAGAACATAAAATAGCGTAGTACAAGCATTGGTACATCGAACAAAATTATATAATAAAAAATAAGACAGATGATGACACCTTGATAATAATTTTCAATGAAGAAGAATAGAACTAGAGCAAACAAAACTCGATGCAAATACTCATCTAGCATAGGAAAAAGATATCCATCAGTTTCTGGATGATTGTAAACAAATCAACATGAAAACCACCGAAACTACAAGAGAGTAATTCAGAGATTAAGCAATGGAGGCCTGAGCAAATAGACTGAACCTAACTCGGAGATAACTAAAAAGTGAGCAAATTAAACTCAAGAAAATAAGAAAAATGAACTGAAGAAGATAAGTGATTTCAATATGAGATAGAGAGCACACCAGGGAGTCGGAAATATCTGCTCTGCTACTCCATCGACATGTTCCCCTTTCTTCTCCAACTTCTCTTTCCCACTAATTAAATATAAGACTCAAGAAACCACGCAGAAGACTAGTCCAAAAAATCTCAGGAATCAACAACTGACTTAGACGAATAAGGCTGATAAAATCGAGAATGAATGAAAACTGAGAGGACAACTGAAGAAAGATGAATAAGTAAGCTGGTCAATTAAGAAGCTGAACAATAGAAAATGAAGAAAGAGAAAATGTTGAACCAATCAGAGATTGAAAGAACAAGTCTGATAAAATCGAGAATGAATGAAAACTGAGATGACAACTGAAGAAATATGAATAATTGATGATGGAAATAAATAAACTAAGTAATTAAGATGCTGATTGCTGAACAAAAGAATATTCTAAAAAAAGATCATTGTGTAGAGAGAGTTAGACAAGAAGAAGAAATAAGACAAAAGAAAATGCACTCAAGAGAGTGATAATCATGAAGCAAAATCCATGCAAGAAAACTCTGTTTAGTCGCGATGATAATGAACTAAGGATTAAAGAAAGTGTTAGAAAGTTAAAATGAACAAATAAACAAGCGAGACTGGAATGAGTAACAGAGAATAAGATTGAAAAACTGAGCAATTTAAAATGATAGATGAGAGATTGAAAACAAGACCGAGTAAAATAAATTGAAAACTGAAATAATACTGAGAGACTGAGAAAATTACCCTGAGAGACTGAGAAACTGAAGACTAAAGAAATAATGAGAAGTAGACTGAATTAAAATAAGATGAATGTGCAAATTACACAAGAGAAGTTGAGTACTGATAAGGAGACTAAACACTAAAAAAAGAATGAGAAGTAGAATGAATTAAAATAAAAAATAAGCCAATGAGACTGAGAAAATGAACAAGACTGATCAAATATGATATGAATGAGAGACTGGAATGAAACCGAAATTGAGAAATTAAATATTGTGATGAAGAACGAAGGCTGAATAAATATTCTTTATGGAAGAGCTCATGAACCTTTGTCCATATATGAGCCTCGATGCAAATTTGAGAAATCCTTCTTCAAAGTTTTCGCAGCCTTCTCAAAGAGAAAACAGAACAAGGAAACTGAACCGCTTAAACCAAAATTAAATTTGGGGGCAGTATCCCATTTTGGCTTGCGTAAAAGGATCAAAATAAGAAGTACCTCTTTACCAAAGAAACCAAATAAAGATCTAAACATTTTTTCCCTTCAATCGCACAATAACCTAGCAGTGAAAGTCCCCCAACCAGGTTAGTGAAATGAAAAAAGAAGTTGCATCCGAGTAAAAGGAAGAAAAAATAGAGAAAAAGGAAGAAAGAAAAAAAACGCGTTGCTACTCCATCACTTGACAGATGTTTACAAAGACGAGAGCACTAATAAAAACAAAGCGTACTCTGAACTCTGAAGCATGCAGCAAATGTTTCATGTAAGAAGAAAGACAAAGACTCTGTTTTGGTTTCCAGCAGACAAATTCATTATTAAACCATAATATCAGCAATATCAACTAAATGTGAGAGTTGTTTATATCTCATCATGTTAATATTCATGTCAAATGCCTATATAGATTGAAAATGGCCACATATATCAGAAATACCTAATTACAAAAATGAAATTAACATGAGTAGGATCGACATTATCTTCATGACTCCAACAGTCAGATAGCTAATAAACTGAAAGTGTGCCCAAACTCAAGTAGATGACAGTCGCAACGAGCTATATGAACTTCAATCAAAGAACTCAAGAACTTAACCTTGGATCCGAGAGGATAATGCCCTGCACCATCAACGATCCACGCCGGACGTACCACCCTGACACTCACACCTTCCGGAGCACGTCAAGCAGCAAGCTTATGCGTAGTTGTGGCTGAAAAGGGGAAAATCACATATGAGCTCTCCACGCCTTCAATCCTCGCTCTTCATGCGCATCCATAGGTCATGGCTGGCATCTCCACCATGCGCCACTCTCACCTCTGTTTGTTTGTGCTAGCATGCTACAGCTCTGGACTGAAGAAAACATAAAGGAAGAAATGACACGGCTTTGTAGACATAAGTCGCCGCTGCAAAATTAAACATGGATGCAGATGGTGGCTAGTGTAAAGCCGAGGTTCCTGATACTAATTGACACTACACGTATATGACACTACTACTGATCCTAATCCACTGAAACACCTGATACTTCTCACCCAAAAGAAGGTAAAACTATCTGTGAAAGCTACTGATGCCACTACACATACAAACAGATACAACTCTCACATATAAGTCTGATACGGTGTGAAAATTCTGAACTGAATGAGTGAAACAGAGTACCACAAAAACACCTAATTCAGGCGGGCTGAGGAGCCAACTCTCAGCCTCAAACCATACCACCTGCTTCATCCCCCTCCACTGCCTCCCAATTATAAACCTTAGAAAACAAATCAAATCATGCTCGTGGGAGGAGCTCGAAAACTAAAATGAGACTACATGGATGCAGATGACACAAGCCGCCGCTGCAAAACTAAACATGGATAGCGCGAGCGGAGGTGGAGGAGAACACGTACCTGCTACATCGACGATGTCGCTCGCCGCCGGCTCCGACATGGGGAACCCTCGAGTCTTGAACAACTCCAGAACCCATCGAGCTCTGGGTGGGAGGCATATGAGATGAGGTAGTACACCGGACCAGCGGGGGGCTCCGGGTGCAGGTTTCGCCGGCGACGAGCGCCACCATAGGAATCGCCTTGCCCGTCGCCTCTCCCCAATTTTTGTCCGCTTCGCGATAGCTTGGAATGAGGCGGAACCGGCTGGGAACGGAATTAAAAACCGGTTTAACTGACCCACTACAGAAAAACCCGGCGACCGTAAAACCAAGGATGACTGAGATGGCCGCACCAAGATTCGCGCCGAAAGACAGAGACGGACGGCACACAATCTGTCTGATGGCGAATTGTAAAATCAGCTAGCTGAAAATTAGAATAACTATAAATATAAGAAACTGAACAGCTCAAAATGTATTGTTTGCATCAGTTATAGAAATGAAAACAAACTGGTGGAGTTTAATATGATCCATATGTAATCATCTATATGAAGATAAGAAACCGGTGTGGTAATTAATATGCTCCATATGTAGACCTCTATATATCATCACTCAGGATATCTCAAAGCATCTCAGTCAGAACAATACAGGGTGATAGACACACCTTTCTGCTCAGCAAACTATTACTAATAATATCCTAATGCCAACAAGTAAAGTAAGTAGAAAGAAACATGGATTTAACAAATAAGGATTTCTTGTCGTACCTAAAGAAGTGCATACTAAAGATCACACAGGTTAACTCTTGCTTCCCCTTCTAATTGCATCATACTATCGTTGCATCCCACAAAATAGAATTTTTTGGTGGCTTTAACTGTAACATTCATCCATCATAACACTGAACTGCTGCGCAGGGATCTATCACATTTTCGACCTTGAGGCGTGCGCGGCCGTGGGCGAGATCTTCGTCGAGCACGGGCGTATCCGAACACAGCTGCTCGCCATCAGCCACCGGTACAGAGTGTTCATCATCTGCTGCCTCGTCACAATCACCATTAGCTAGCTCGGCGCCCTCTCCTCCAAGGATGGCAAGAGCTTCGCCAACTCCAGCAACCTCTTGGTGCGCACGTATGACCATTATTATTGCACCGCCGCACGTTGATCAGCGAGTACATCCTGCTAAGAGTACAAGCTGCAGGTTGGTTCGTCGGTGCAGCTGAGTGGGTTCTTCATGTGCCTGTTCAGAGCGGCCAGGATCACGCACCGAGTGCAGAGGATTGTGTCCATCGCCAGCGAGTGGCACATGGGCATGGTATATGCCGTCCTGCACTACGGCAAATCAGATGCCCCGGTCGTCAGCACGTCGGCGGGAGACATCCGCTCTCATGACCGGATTAATCTGCTGCAAGTATAAACAGACAAGCACTTGGTAACAGAATGAAGCAAGCTAATCTGTTTTTCTAAAAGACAAATCTCAATACTTAAAAATCTTGTTGGTCGTGTGTTTCTGGCAATCACCCATCAGCGTACCTGTATACATGTGCCATATCGCCGCCAGCACCGTATTCTAGCGTCTCCTCACGTACGTGCGCTGCCGCGAGACGACGTATTCTGATCACCGTGGCTGCCAATCAAGAATAAACGTATGTGAGCTTTAAACTCATATTCAGTTCCCAAACCAGGGAAATAATGAAAACTAAGTAGAGTCGTTCGGCCTGGTGACTCACAAACTTAAATTCCCCGGCGCCACGCTTTGCCATGAGAGTGCAACCGCGACCTCCGCCACCAGCCACCGCTCCGTTGTTGATTGGGGTGGGAGCCAGATCTGGGGCAGTGTCGGGGTGGACATAAAGGACTTCGGGTAGAGATAGTGGAGGATCTGTGAAAGGGAGCATTGTCTCCGGCGGAGCAGCGTCAGCGTCCATGGCTCTATATGGATTCTTGTCACCAGAAGCACTATCAGTTTGGATGTAGCAACATCATTCTATCTTTGCCTCCTAGGAGGTGTGTAAACATCATTCTATCTTTTCAATATAATGAAACGCAAAGGTCCTTTGCGTTTTCGCGCAGTTTAGATGTAGCAACTTAGACAACATATTTCTTACCATCTGGCAGTTTTGTGCATGCATCACCTTTGTCTGTCATACACACACGAACATAGTACCATATTTATAGCACAACACCATTCATGAATATTAACTGAAGGAGCTCAATGGAAAGAACAAATGAAACCGAGTCATCTGTCAAAATTTCAGAGAATATTTATAGCACAACACCATTCATGCATATTAACTGAAGAAGCTCAATGGAAAGAACAAATGAAACCAAGTCATCTGTAAAAAGTTCAGAGAATATAATATGAGATGACAATATCCGACTACTGAAAAGCAATAAAGTAAATATAGCTATACTGCATATTTTCATTAGAACCGCAATAACATAATAAAGAGACATAGCAAACAGGCAAAGAGTACTCTCACATACGGGATAGATGATGGCCTGTGAAGGCTCACAAGCTCAGCTATCAAACATGAAAATTCTCGGGCACTAAGGAGGCATTTACGAAAGTTCATTACCACACAATCCAAACTACACATTCAGCTCGTACTTCAAGCATTGTTGAACAAGTTTCTCCAATCTACAATAGACGTTTGGTTTGCAACACAAAGAAAAAAATAATTTCTTGAGTACATCATTGGCTGAATTGCGACTGAAGGATCACAATATGTCCAAAATTATTTCATAGCTCGTTAATAAATCTTTTTTGTTAATGCCTACTTAAATTTCCTCGCTACAGTCCAATACTAAACCATTTAAATTTAGAATATACAACTGCCCTCTATGTCAATTAGTTGACTGCCTTATGCCAGATCCTGATAATAAAACAAGAGAAAAAATAATCTTACAAATAGTAAGTAGGAGAAGAATACAACCAGAACTAAACACATGAGGATTATTCAGTCATTTCTCAGTATTTACTACATGCTCCCAAGACATTGTACATAAGGTAGGAGAGGAGAAGATTCTTAGAAGTAATCTTGTCATATGTATGCATGCAGTTTCTAGCTTAGTAAGGAAGTATCTAGAGTATGTAGGTTTAGTCAGGAAGTATCCAGAGTATGAAGGGAGAACTCTAGAATTAGGAATGTTTTAGAGTAAGATATTTAGTAGTATGAAATATTTAGAGTTTGTAGAGTATTCTAGAAGTATGGTGTAGGGTTTGGATTGTGCCACATGGAAGCAATCTTAAGGGTCATGTACAAGTATAAATAGGGGTACCACCCCTCCCATGTAACCAAGCTAGTAAGACAAGATGTAGCCTCAAGCATGTCTACGAAATATAGAGCACATATGTGTATATCATATATGCATATGTGTTAGTGTGCGTGAAGCACAACCGTGTTAGAAGGGAGCTAAGTGATTTAGCTTCCAACAAAGAGTAATACCAGGGGCGGCCACCAACTTATTCCTGGTGTAGACTCTAGTGATTGGGCATTGTTTGGCACTTGGCAAACACTGCAACACAGATGCAAGTGATGTTACAACGGAAAATACCAAAATGTTGAGTTCGTAGCAAAAACCCCAAATATTAGTTCAGTTCACACACTAATAGACACCAACACGTACATGCATGACTTTAAATGGAGTATAATATATATCACTACTATCGGAAAATGATTGTCTGTGTATAAATGTCGCCCAATATAAGGGCACAAAACTACGTAAAGAAAATTATAAACAACTATCATTGAAGCCTGAGCCAATAACTTTAGCATAATGTAACTACTGTTTTACACAAGAAACACGAGATTCCGCAGAAATAAGCAGCATATGTAGTTCGGACTGAACCAAGAAAAGTTATATAATAAAGTGAAATCATGAGAAAAAAGCAACCAATGTGAAAAGAGCAGAAATAAAAACCATACATACGCGAGACTAAACAAAGCAAAGTATATGATACAGTGCGATGATAACTTTTGGATTTTCTGAACCACAGGATAGTCACGTGTCTCCATCTTCTCGTGCATCCTCAGCTACTAATGGATAATATTTCTCCACCAATTCAAAAGCTTGTTTCCCCAACCTGTATGCCTTTTAACCTTCACCTTATTTGCGTGTCATGGAGCAATGTGTATTATTCAGAAAAAGGATAATTACCAATTCAACATTTTCACAGCACTGAAGTCATGGCCGAGATGCAGCCACCCTGTGCTCCCTCTACCCCTGGTGCGCTCTATCTCCTCATGCCCGCATGTTGCCATCTCTAGATGTCGATTTAATAGGGAAACAAAACGAGGGGGTGAATCTATTTAGGATGGAGGAGTCTGTGTACCTCGGCAGCCCGGGATCGAGAAATGTTGGATTTCATCAGGACAAAAGAGGCGCCGGCTGGAGGTTCTCCGCTCTCCTGCCGAACGCAACGCGCCACCCTCTGCTCTGCGATGGCGCAGGTTTGCTTCCTCCCGTCCGCAGCGGCCCTTCCTCTCTTCTTAGCATATGTTTCCTCTCCTTCACAACTCGTCGCGGAGAGGAAGGTAGGGATTCAGGTAAGGCGATGGGCGCGATGGTGGGCTGGTGTAGATCTACCACCGCCGGCAGCTCCAACTCAAACGCCAAATCCGAACCCACAGAAGAGAGAAGAGGATCAAAGCGGAGAAGAAGAAGGAAAGATTCAACCCCCAGCACCGAACCGACCAAAATCACAGAACCAACCTCTCCTCAGAGATACAACACAGGGCGAAACATCCCCACCGCTGCTGACAAGCGGGACCACAGCGAGGACGAACCACAGAGCAGGGATCCCCGCCGGTATAGGTCTTGTAAATGATGACTTCATAGAGCATAAGATAATAGAGTATTGGGAGTTTGGGACAACCAATGCAACAGCAATAAATTTACAGCCAGAAACTAGTGTACACCAGAAACTGGCAGTTGAACGCATAAGTTAGCAGGTGATGATCCCTGAGGACTATGGGTGGCATAACATTACTAGATCATGTAGGATTGTTGGAAAATATTTGGATTTTAACATGCTCCAACGTGTTGGTTACTTGGTTAACCACGTGCAGGATCAGCGTGTGAACTAAGTCTCCATCCACAGTTTTTTGTTTGGTTACAGAAAAAGGAGAGGGCTAGCGATCAATTTCGCCCGCAACTGCACTTCAGGAAAAGTCATAGCCGATGTAGTGTAACATGAGACGATCGATTTGGCCAACAACTTCACTTCAAGAAAATTCATAGACGATGTAATGTAACACCAGGCATTCGAATGTCTGGTTTACTGGCTGGAGCCGATCCCAACACACGCAATGCACCAAACACAAGGGGGGAGATTAATTTATCACGTTTTATCGAATGGATGGATATAACCCCACCGGAACCCAAGAAAGATAAGAGCATGCTAACTGAATTTTCAACAAAAGAACGAAATTCCAACATGACCAATTCACCTAAATAGAATGAAACCAGAATAACTTGTAACATGAACATAACACTATTTGACTGGACAAAAAGAGCAAAGTGACACGCAAATACACCAATCAATGAACATAAAGCCTTATAAAGCTAAGGAGCTTGCTAACATCAAAATGACAATCACCAGCCAAAGGCGAATGTGGCAGCGTTCTGCTACTGCCACGAACTTCATATATTAACTTCAGTTTCTCGAACCTCAAATAAATATAGTTGTCAACACTATGTGGAGAAAGTTATTATTGTTATATTAAATTCAGATCTGATACAAACTTCATATATTAACTTCAGTTTCTCAAACCTCAAATAAATATATTTGTCAACACTGTGTGGAGAAAGTTCTTACTGTTATATTAAATTCAGATTTGATACAAATTATCCAAGTTGATTAAAAAGGTCAACCAAGCATACCCTGGAACAAGAAGAAATTCAGTTGCCCTGTTTTTCTTTGCTTAAAAATGAGATCTGATTAGATAGGGAAAAAATAAGTGTGTGGGGGAACAACTGCAGTAGCATGCGTTGTTCCAAGCATAAGAGGGGAACTTGATCAGTAAAGCTGGATTAAAAAAATATAGGTGCTACAATTATCTAAGCTAATCAAACAGTATTACAGGAAGGATGAGGTAGTACTGAAGTGAATACATTGACCATATGCCCAAACATACAAATATATATTGTGTTTTTTTATAAAGCAACAAGGGAGTTCACACAATTCCAAAAGTAAAAAATCTTGCAACTACAAATGCACCAATGCTACATATATCCAACGTCACAGCAAGAAAATAACTAAGATTTGCTTGATAATCAACTGACCATGAGATAAAGTTAGAAAAATAGAAGGCAACACTAATAACCATGGCTTGGAATAGCTCATTATTCAGATGATTGTGAAGGTACCATAGCTAATATGATCTTCTGACGATTGAATTCGTGTCTACTAGGTATATTTAAACATTTACTATGTCAATTTCCGTCCTTGCTAAATTGTTTCAATCACCTGCAAGTAAGGCTAGTGTCTGCTAGGTGATCCACAAGCACCAAGGCTAATTGACACCAAAACTAGAAGGATGGTTTACAAAAATGACTTTCAGATACATGGACCGGAACATGAAAGACTAGTTTAGGGTGCCTCACCTCACCAACATAACCTCTTGAGCACCACATATGTGACCAAAGAGGCACTTGCAGACATGCAGCCGACTTGATCTGTGCAGCGCCTCCGTACCCTCCGAGCTGAGATTAGCCGACCAATCAATTCCACAACCAAGAATTTCAAAGGGTTCAAGGGGTTGAATGTGCAAGGGAGACATGTTGCCGTTGTTTGTGCCGAGATGGATGAGCTCATGTTGGTTGCCGTGGGACTTTATTGCTCCCTGGAATTCACAACTTCAAGGCTCCTTCCTTCCGTCCTCGGGTCATCGGTGTCGTATCGAGGAACCGCACCGATCTCTTTTGACCTCTACTCCATCGGAATCTCTCTCCCCCTCTCTTCGGTGGCGGCGCCCGGCCGGCATTGTCGGTGCGATGTGGGATGTTGAATAGTGTGAGAAGGATGCGGTGCGGGGAGGTGGGTATGCTGATCCATATGATCCTCTATCACGACCGGCCCATCTGGATCAAACGAGAGACGAGCGATTTTACCTCCAAAGTGGCCGGGCTGGGATATTAGGCAAGCTCATCGGACTAACGAGAAAGTCCTAAATGCCTGATAGGACGGCCAAAGCCGCATATGGCGTGAGAGCACTCCCTCTTGCAGTTTTAATATCCCTAATGTTTCACTGGCGATGGAGAACCTTCTTGTGCGATTATCCATAGAAAGTCACATCACTAATACTAATATGCACCTAACAATTTCGTTTCATTGGTTTGAAAATATCGAAACAATGCCTAATTTTTTCCAACACTATCCTAATCCATGGATTCTTATGATTACGGAAACATGAAACAGTTTCCTTAGCAGCCACCAATTCTTACCTGTTAATATAAATTCCGTTACCTACATTTTTAATTCGGAAAGCTTGCATTGTCCAACCTCAGCTGAGCATCGATCAAATGAAAGCTTGCATTGTCCAGGCTAGGCTGAGCACGGTTTACATAAAAATCTGCACCTATATTAAAGAAGGTACGTACCTCCAAGTGGATGAGCAAGTTCTCAGATCCAGTCCCAGGCCCTCTCTGCAGATGATACCCTAGCGCGCTACAATCCAAGAACACTGCATCGCAGATGAAATCCATAGCAGAAACATAATCAAACCAATAGAATTCCAGTGAAGCATGAACTAGTTGACTAAGACAGCAGCAAGCAGTACAACAGTAACCCGAAGTGTAATAGCCCAAGTAAAACAAGAAGGGTGGTGACTGAAACTAAGAGAGGAGGCACTCACGCGTGACCTTCTCCTTGGCGCCCCGGAGGATGGTGAGGGGGACGAGTGCGGAGGAGCGGGGAGGAGTGAAAGATTGGGAGGCGTAGTAGCAGAGCGAGAGGAGGAGCGTCCCCCGCCTGCATATCAAATGTCATTCGTAGAACATGTATTACAGAAAGTATGAAACTTAGATTAGATCTCAATAACTCTGCAAGCAGTCTAAAATCTAACAGATAATGACTTACATTAACAATTTGGTATCTTTATAATGCACACACACACACAAAATGCCCTCTAATGCTAACAATGTACCCGGGACCACTATTAAAAGTTGAGACTACGATTCAAATAGATGAAAAAGGCAAGAGAAAAAATAACATGGTGTGATATAACAAGAGAATATATTCTTACATCAACTGTAAAACTAAGAGATGTAGACTCAAACTATGAAAAGAAGAAGTCTGGCGCCAATTCCTGGCCCCAAACTGCAGCACCAACCTTGCTCTCCTGGTCGGGCAGAAGGTTCCTAGCCTACTTTAGCCAGACCCTCCATGGTCATCTAACACTACCAAATACTACATTTGCAGACTAACGGAGAAGAACAACGGTGATCAGATTTTAGTGGATTCTTGGAGGTAAAGGAAACCAGATTTAGAGACCTGAGGTGGACAAAGAGAAGTCAAACTAGAAGGCAAACACATGACTAGGACTCCTTGTTGCCCTTGATATACAAGACTGCAAACCATACATATTGCACCAAATAATTGAGACCACTGCCTGACGTACCAACCCGAGCGACCCCACAGATGGCTTCGATTGAGCAGACGAACTCATACTCACACCATGGACCTACCCCATAGAAACGTTGATGCATAACCATCCGTGGTCGCTGCCGCGGCGTACAAACATAGTCCGATATCCACTAAACCCACTAAACCCTAAAGTGCCTTGCCGCCAACTGCCAAACACAACCACACGACACAGTAACTGCGGCGCCTCACTCCACAACAACCATGCCATTCCATATTCACGCTCAGACACTAATCTGCACACCACCGTCCAGCGTCGCTCTGTCACCAGCCAAGGGAAATCCATAGCAACCGAAGGCATCGTCTGTCACCCTATGCAGGAATGCCTCCATAGCCGCAAGCTCAGCAACCACCACCGACGGGCGGCAGAGCATAAGCATGGGCAGTTGACACCACCGCGTCTGACACACAGGACATAGAGCACCTGCGAGCACGGTGTTGCCGGTCGCGAGGGCCAGGGGCGCCCAACAAAGGAGTGTGGGATGCGAGATCGGCGTACCGATCAACCCTTAGCCAGGGCAGGAACGACCACAAGACAAGCAAATGAGCAAAGAGTGCATGGGTGTGTAGGAAGGGGTGAAATCGTTTTGAAAAGTGGCCCACTGCCACCAGCCTTTGGGCCTGGGCCAAGCAGCAAGGGGATTGCGACATGGAACGTCGGGAGAAGGTGTTAGAGGAGAAATGTGCAAGATACTATACGCCCTAGGGAACTGGATGCTGCCAGCGGTTTCTACGAATGGATTTTGTCGAAACAGTTAACTGCCTTACAACTCAATACTAGCAGCACTATTTTACGATCGACGCATTTTAGTTCTGAGAGGAGCATTCACGATACTGTATTACAAACCTACAAGAGTTTCGTCTTTTGGGACCACCCCCTTTGGACAGGTACATGGTCATATAGGAAATGAAATAAATGATGGAGTTCCTACTCTTAAATAATATTCCTAGCCTACTTTAGCCAGAACGTCCATATGGTCCTCCAACAGTACCTAATACTACATTTAGCAGATCCCGAAGAACACAACGGTGATCAGATTTTGGTGTATTGTTGTAGGTGAAGGAAATCAGATTTAGAGACCAGAGGTGGACAAAGAGGACAAGTGAAACTAGAAGGCAAATGCACGACTCAGACTCCTTGTTACCCTTCCAACACAAGACTGCAAACCATACATATTGCACCGAATATCTGGAACCACTGCCCCGACGTACCATCCCAAGCGACCCCACGGATGGATTCGATTGAGCGGACGAACTCATACTCACATATTATCAAGACACCATCCATCATGGACCTACCCCATAGAAACGAAATGTTCATAACCATCTGTGGTCGTTGCCTCGGCGTACAGCCATAGTCTGACATCCACCGAGCCCACTAAATCCAAAAGTGCCTTGCCGCCGACTACCAAACACACCCACATGAAACAATAACTGCGGCGCCTCACTCCACAACAACAATGCCAATCCATTTCCACGCTCACACTGATCTGCACACCACCGTCCAGCGTCGCTCTGTCACCAGCCAAGGGAAATCCATAGCAACCGAAGGCATCGTCTATCACCCTATCAAGGAATGCCTCCATAACCGCAAGCTCAGCAACCACCACCGATAGGCGGCGGAGCATAAGCATGGGCAGTTGACACCACCGCGTCTGACGCACAGGACACAAAGCACCTGCGAGCACGGCGCTGCCTGTCGCGAGGGCCAGGGGCGCCCAACAAGGGAGTGTGGGATGCGAGATCGGCGTACCGATCAACCCTTAGCTGGGGCAGGAACGACCACTGAGACAAGCAAATGAGCAAAGAGTGCATGGGTGTGTCGGAAGGGGTGAAATCGTTGTGGAAAGTGGCCCGCTGCCATCAGCCTTTGGGCCTGAGCCGAGCGGCAAGGGGACTGCGACATGGAACGTCGGGAGAAGGTTTTAGAGGAGAAATGTGCAAGATACTATACCGCCCTAGGAAAATGGATGCTGCCAGCGGTTTTTACGAATGGATTTTGTCGAAACGGTAATGCAATATTATTCAACTGCCTACGACTCAATACTAGCAGCACTATTTTACAATCGACACGATTTAGTTCTGAGAAGAGGATTCATGTCACTTTATTTCAAACCTATAAGAATTTCCTCTTTTGGGACCACCCCCTTGGAACAGGTACATGGTCATATAGGAAATGAAGAACTGGATGATGGCGAGCCCACTCTTAAATAATGTACCTAGCCTACTTTAGCCAGAACGTCCATATGGTCCTCCAACAGTACCTAATACTACATTTGCAGACTACCGGAGAAGAACAATGGTGACCAAATTTTGGTGGATTCTTGGAGGTGAAGGAAACAAGATGTAGAGACTAGAGGTGGACAAAGAGAAGAAGTGAAACTAGAAGGCAAACACAAGACTTAGACTCCTTGTTGCCCTTCCTACACCAATCTGACTGGACAAAAAGAGCAAAGTGACACGCAAATACACCAATCAATGAACATAAAGCCTTATAAAGCTGAGGAGCTTGCTAACATCGAAATGACAATCACCGGCCAAAGGCGAATGAGGCAGCGTTCTGCTACTGCCACGAACTTCATATATTAACTTCAGTTTCTCGAACCTCAAATAAATATAGTTGTCAACACTATGTGGAGAAAGTTATTAATGTTATATTAAATTCAGATCTGATAAAAACTTCATATATTAACTTCAGTTTCTCAAACCTCAAATAAATATATTTGTCAACACTGTGTGGAGAAAGTTCTTACTGTTATATTAAATTCAGATTTGATACAAATTATCCAAGTTGATTAAAAAGGTCAACCAAGCATACCCTGGAACAAGAAGAAATTCAGTTGCCCTGTTTTTCTTTGCTTAAAAATGAGATCTGATTAAATAGGGAAAAAATAAGTGTGGGGGGGAACAACTGCAGTAGCATGCGTTGTTCCAAGCATAAGAGGGGAACTTGATCAGTGAAGCTGGATTAAAAAAATATAGGTGCTACAATTATCTAAGCTAATCAAACAGTATTACAGGAAGGATGAGGTAGTACTGAAGTGAATACATTGACCATATGCCCAAACATACAAATCTATATTGTGTTTTTTAGAAAGCAACAAGGGAGTTCACACAGTTCCAAAAGTAAAAAATCTTGCATCTACAAATGCATCAATGCTACATATATCCAACGTCACAGCAAGAAAATAACAAAGATTTGCTTGATAATCAACTGACCATGAGATAAACTTGGAAAAATAGAAGGCAACACTAATAACCATGGCTTGGTAGCTCATTATTCAGATGATTGTGAAGGTACCATAGCTAATATGATCTTCTGACGATTGAATTCTTGTCTACTAGGTATATTTAAACATTTACTATGTCAATTTCAGTCCTTGCTAAATTGTTTCAATCACCTTCAAGTAAGGCTAGTGTCTGCTAGGTGATCCACAAGCACCAAGGCTAATTGACACCAAAATTAGAAGTATGGTTTACAAAAATGACTTTTAGATACATGGACCGAAACATGAAACAGTAGTTTAGGGTGCCTGACCTCACCAACATAAGCTCTCGAGCACCACATATGTGATCAAAGAGGCACTTGCAGACATGCAGCCGACTTGATCTGTGCAGCGCCTCCGTACCCTCCGAGCTGAGATTAGCCGACCAATCAACTCCACAATCAAGAATTTCAAAAGGTTCAAGGGGTTGAATGTGCAGGGGAGACATGTTGCCGTTGTTTGTGCCGAGATGGATGAGCTCATGTTGGTTGTTGTGGGACTTTATTGCTCCCTGGAATTCACAACTTCAATGCTCCTTCCTTCCATCCTCGGGTCATCGGTGTCGTATCGAGGAACCGCACCGATCTCTTTTAACCTCTACTCCATCAGAATCTCTCTCCCCCTCTCTTCGGTGGCGGCGCCCGGCCGGCATTGTCGGTGCGATGTGGGATGTTGTATTGTGCGAGAAGGACGCGGTGCGGGGAGGTGGGTATGCTGATCCATATGATCCTCTATCACGGCCGTCCAATCTGGATCGAACGAGAGACGAGAGATATTACCTCCAAAGTAGCCGGACTGGGATATTAGGCAAGCTCATCGGACTAACGAGAAAGTCCTAAATGCCTGATAGGACGGCCAAAGCCGCATATGGCGTGAGAGCACTCCCTCTTGCAGTTTTAATATCCCTAATGTTTCACTGGCGATGGAGAACCTTCTTGTGCGATTATCCATAGAAAGTCACATCACTAATACTAATATGCACCTAACAATTTCGTTTCATTGGTTTGAAAATATCCAAACAATGCCTAATTTTTTCCAACACTATCCTAATCCACGGATTCTTATGATTACGGAAACATGAAACAGTTTCCTTAGCAGCCACCAATTCTTCCCTGTTAATATAAATTCCGTTACCTACATTTTTAATTCGGAAAGCTTGCATTGTCCAGCCTCAGCTGAGCATCGATCAAATGAAAGCTTGCATTGTCCAGGCTAGGCTGAGCACGGTTTACATCAAAATCTGCACCTATATTAAAGAAGGTACGTACCTCCAAGTGGATGAGCAAGTTCTCAGATCCAGTCCCAGGCCCTCTCTGCAGATGATACCCTGGCACGCTACAATCCAAGAACACTACATCACAGATGAAATCCATAGCAGAAACATAATCAAACCAATAGAATTCCAGTGAAGCATGAACTAGTTGACTAAGACAGCAGCAAGCAGTACAACAGTAACCCAAAGTGTAATAGCCCAAGTAAAACAAGAAGGGTGGTGACTGAAACTGAGAGAGGAGGCACTCACGCGTGCCCTTCTCCTTGGCGCGTCGGAGGATGGTGAGGGGGACGAGTGCGGAGGAGCAGGGAGGAGTGAAAGACTGGGTGGCGTAGTAGCAGAGCGAGAGGAGGAGCGTCCCCCGCCTGTATATCAAATGTCTCTCGTAGAACATGTATTACAGAAAGTATGAAACTTAGATTAGATCTCAATAACTCTGCATGCAGTCAAAAATCTAACAGATAATGACTTACATTAACAATTTGGTATCTTTATAATGCACACACACACACACACACACACAAAATGCCCTCTAATGCTAACAATGTACCCGGGACCACTATTAAAAGCTGAGACTACGATTCAAATAGATGAAAAATGCAAGAGAAAAAATAACATGGTGTGATATAACAAGAGAATATATTCTTACATCAACTGTAAAACTAAGAGATGCAGACTCAAACTATGAAAAGAAGAAGTCTGGCGCCAATTCCTGGCCCCAAACTGCAGCACCAACCTTGCTCTCCTGGTCGGGCAGAAGGTTCCTAGCCTACTTTAGCCAGACCCTCCATGGTCCTCTAACACTACCAAATACTACATTTGCAGACTAACGGAGAAGAACAACGGTGATCAGATTTTAGTGGATTCTTGGAGGTAAAGGAAACCAGATTTAGAGACCTGAGGTGGACAAAGAGAAGTCAAACTAGAAGGCAAACACATGATTCGGACTCCTTGTTGCACTTGATATACAAGACTGCAAACCATACATATTGCACCAAATAATTGAGACCACTGCCCTGACGTACCATCCCGAGCGACCCCACAGATGGCTTCGATTGAGAAGACGAACTCATACTCACACCATGGACCTACCCCATAGAAACGTTGATGCATAACAATCCGTGGCCGCTGCCGCGGCGTACAACCATAGTCTGATATCCACTAAACCCACTAAACCCTAAAGTGCCTTGCCGCCAACTGCCAAACACACCCACACGACACAGTAACTGCGGCGCCTCACTCCACAACAACCATGCCATTCCATATTCACGCTCAGACACTAATCTGCACACCACCGTCCAGCGTCGCTCTGTCAACAGCCAAGGGAAATCCATAGCAACCGAAGGCATCGTCTGTCACCCTATGCAGGAATGCCTCCATAGCTGCAAGCTCAGCAACCACCACCGACGGGCGGCAGAGCATAAGCATGGGCAGTTGACACCACCGCGTCTGACACACAGGACATAGAGCGCCTGCGAGCACGGTGTTGCCTGTCGCGAGGGCCAGGGGCGCCCAACAAAGGAGTGTGGGACGCGAGATCGGCGTACCGATCAACCCTTAGCCAAGGCAGGAACGACCACAAGACAAGCAAATGAGCAAAGAGTGCATGGGTGTGTAGGAAGGGGTGAAATCGTTGTGAAAAGTGGCCCGCTGCCACCAGCCTTTGGGCCTGAGCCAAGCAGCAAGGGGATTGCGACGTGGAACGTCGGGAGAAGGTGTTAGAAGGAGAAATGTGCAAGATACTATACGCCCTAGGGAACTACGAATGGATTTTGTCGAAACAGTTAACTGCCTTACAACTCAATACTAGCAGCACTATTTTACGATCGACACAATTTAGTTCTGAGAGGAGCATTCACGATACTGTATTACAAACCTACAAGAATTTTGTCTTTTGGGACCACCCCCTTTGGACAGGTACATGGTCATATAGGGAATGAAATAAATGATGGAGTTCCTACTCTTAAATAATATTCCTAGCCTACTCTAGCCAGAATGTCCATATGGTCCTCCAACAGTACCTAATACTACATTTTGTAGATACCGATTGGTGTATTGTTGTAGGTGAAGGAAATCCGATTTAGAGACTAGAGGTGGACAAAGAGGACAAGTGAAACTAGAAGGCAAATGCACGACTCAGACTCCTTGTTATCCTTCCAACACAAGACTGCAAACCATACATATTGCACCGAATATCTGGAACCACTGCCCCGACGTACCATCCTAAGCGACCCCACGGATAGATTCGATTGAGCGGACGAACTCATACTCACATATTATCAAGACACCATCCATCATGGACCTACCCCATAGAAACGAAATGTTCATAACCATCTGTGGTCGTTGCCTCGGCGTACAACCATAGTCTGACATCCACCGAGCCCACTAAATCCAAAAGTTCCTTGCCGCCGACTACCAAACACACCCACATGACACAATAACTGCGGCGCCTCACTCCACAACAACAATGCCAATCCATTTCCACGCTCACACTGATCTGCACACCACCGTCCAGCGTCGCTCTGTCACCAGCCAAGGGAAATCCATAACAACCGAAGACATCGTCTGTCACCCTATGAAGGAATGCCTCCATAACCGCAAGCTCAGCAACCACCACCGATAGGCGGCGGAGCATAAGCATGGGCAGTTGACACCACCGCGTCTGACGCACAGGACACAAAGCACCTGCGAGCACGGCGCTGCCTGTCGCGAGGGCCAGGGGCGCCCAACAAGGGAGTGTGGGATGCGAGATCGGCGTACCGATCAACCCTTAGCTGGGGCAGGAACGACCACTGAGACAAGCAAATGAGCAAAGAGTGCATGGGTGTGTCGGAAGGGGTGAAATCGTTGTGGAAAGTGGCCCGCTGCCACCAGCCTTTGGGCCTGGGCCAAGCAGCAAGGGGATTGCGACATGGAACGTCGGGAGAAGGTGTTAGAGGAGAAATGTGCAAGATACTATACGCCCTAGGGAACTGGATGCTGCCAGCGGTTTCTACGAATGGATTTTGTCGAAACAGTTAACTGCCTTACAACTCAATACTAGCAGCACTATTTTACGATCGACGCATTTTAGTTCTGAGAGGAGCATTCACGATACTGTATTACAAACCTACAAGAGTTTCGTCTTTTGGGACCACCCCCTTTGGACAGGTACATGGTCATATAGGAAATGAAATAAATGATGGAGTTCCTACTCTTAAATAATATTCCTAGCCTACTTTAGCCAGAACGTCCATATGGTCCTCCAACAGTACCTAATACTACATTTAGCAGATCCCGAAGAACACAACGGTGATCAGATTTTGGTGTATTGTTGTAGGTGAAGGAAATCAGATTTAGAGACCAGAGGTGGACAAAGAGGACAAGTGAAACTAGAAGGCAAATGCACGACTCAGACTCCTTGTTACCCTTCCAACACAAGACTGCAAACCATACATATTGCACCGAATATCTGGAACCACTGCCCCGACGTACCATCCCAAGCGACCCCACGGATGGATTCGATTGAGCGGACGAACTCATACTCACATATTATCAAGACACCATCCATCATGGACCTACCCCATAGAAACGAAATGTTCATAACCATCTGTGGTCGTTGCCTCGGCGTACAACCATAGTCTGACATCCACCGAGCCCACTAAATCCAAAAGTTCCTTGCCGCCGACTACCAAACACACCCACATGACACAATAACTGCGGCGCCTCACTCCACAACAACAATGCCAATCCATTTCCACGCTCACACTGATCTGCACACCACCGTCCAGCGTCGCTCTGTCACCAGCCAAGGGAAATCCATAACAACCGAAGACATCGTCTGTCACCCTATGAAGGAATGCCTCCATAACCGCAAGCTCAGCAACCACCACCGATAGGCGGCGGAGCATAAGCATGGGCAGTTGACACCACCGCGTCTGACGCACAGGACACAAAGCACCTGCGAGCACGGCGCTGCCTGTCGCGAGGGCCAGGGGCGCCCAACAAGGGAGTGTGGGATGCGAGATCGGCGTACCGATCAACCCTTAGCTGGGGCAGGAACGACCACTGAGACAAGCAAATGAGCAAAGAGTGCATGGGTGTGTCGGAAGGGGTGAAATCGTTGTGGAAAGTGGCCCGCTGCCATCAGCCTTTGGGCCTGAGCCGAGCGGCAAGGGGACTGCGACATGGAACGTCGGGAGAAGGTTTTAGAGGAGAAATGTGCAAGATACTATACCGCCCTAGGAAAATGGATGCTGCCAGCGGTTTCTACGAATGGATTTTGTCGAAACGGTGATGCTATATTATTCAACTGCCTACGACTCAATACTAGCAGCACTATTTTACAATCGACACGATTTAGTTCTGAGAAGAGGATTCATGTCACTTTATTACAAACCTACAAGAATTTCCTCTTTTGGGACCACCCCCTTGGAACAGGTACATGGTCATATAGGAAATGAAGAACTGGATGATGGCAAGCCCACTCTTAAATAATGTACCTAGCCTACTTTAGCCAGAACGTCCATATGGTCCTCCAACAGTACCTAATACTACATTTGCAGACTACCGGAGAAGAACAATGGTGACCAAATTTTGGTGGATTCTTGGAGGTGAAGGAAACAAGATGTAGAGGCTAGAGGTGGACAAAGAGAAGAAGTGAAACTAGAAGGCAAAAACATGACTCAGACTCCTTGTTGCCCTTCCTACACAAGACTGCAAACCATACATACTGTCCAAATAACTGGAACCACTGCCCCGACTTACCATCCTAAGCGACCCTACTTATGGCTTCGATTGAGCGGACGAACTCATACTCACATATTAACAAGACACCATCCAACATGGACCTACCCCACAGAAACGTTGATGCATAACGATTCGTGGCCACTGCCTCAGCGTACAACCAAAGTCTGATATCCATCGACCCACTAAACCGTAAAGTGTCTTGTCGTCGACTACCAAACACGCCCACACGACACAATAACACCGACGCCTCACTCCACTACAGCCATGTCATTCCATATCCACGCTCAGACACTATCCAGCTGGCACCAGCCAAGGGAAATCCATAGCGACCGAAGGTATCCTCTGTCACCCCATGTAGAAATGCTTCCATAGCTGCAAGCTCAACAACCAACACCGGCGAGCGGCGGAACATAAGCACGGCAGTTGACACCACCGCGTCTGACGCCACAGGGCACAGAATACCTGAGAGCATAGTGCTGCCTCTCGCAAGGGCCAGGGCGCCCGACAAAGGAGTGTGGGATGCGAGATCGGCGTACCGATCAACCCTTAGCCAGGGCAGGAACGACCACTTAGACAAGCAAATGAGCAAAGAGTGTGTGGGTGTGTCGGAAGGGGTGAAATCGTCGTAAAAAGTGGCCCACTGTCATCAGCCATTGGGCCTGAGCTGAGGAGCAAGGGGATTGCGACAGGGAACGCCGTGAGAAGGTATTAGAGGAGAAATTTGCAAGATACTATACCGCCCTAGGGAACTGGGTGGTGCTAGCGGCTTCTCCGAATGGATTTTTTCGAAACAGTGATGCTATATTATTCATCTGCCTACGACTCAATACTAGCAGCACTACTTTACGATCGAAACGATTTAGTTTGAGAGGAGCATTCATGGCATTGTATTACAAACCTACAAGAATTTCCTCTTTCGAGACCACCCCCTTGGGACAGGTACAGGATCATATAGGAAATGAAGAAATGGCTGATGGCGTTCCCACTCTTGAATAATGTTTGAGAGGGACACGCCGAGAGAACTACGGGAAATAAGACAATGAGATAGGCATTTTACCAAAGTGGTTGGTGTATTCTTCAACAAAGTGGGTCACATTTTCTATGCAAAAAGGATTGGGTGGGATATAATCATAGACTATCAAGCTGTAATAAATTTATTTTTCTTTTGGTGAAATTTAATGTGTACCTTCAAATAATGACCCAAACACTAAGCATAACATTGACCATAATGTTTTATACAGTACACCATATTATCATAATCTACTAACAAACATAAGAAAAAATGGATAAGTCTACACACATAATTTACATGTAACAATTAAAGTTATATCGTTTTAGAAACCCTTGGTTGGACTATATGCCTAGGCCCATGACTATACTCCATAACCTCATAAATTTGCAAACTCAAGGGGTTGCTTATCTTATCACCAAGAGGCAATGTCTACTCCCAACCTAGGGGTGTGTTTATTACATGATATCAAATGTGAATTTTTTCGCAACTTTGCCAAAAAAAGTAAATAATTATAATTCAAATAATTAGTTGTGGTTTCGATTTCAAAAGGAAAATGTAATGATAGGGTACTAAAAAGATATGCACGCATGTTGTATCATGCTTATCGAGTGAACTCACATGAGCTGCAGAACATTCCTCATGTCCGAGGAATTGAGTATTTGAAGTTGGTGCATGAAAACATAAATCGATATGTGAATCTATCTGCAGGGAATGATGAAAAAAGATAGTTACACTCATTTGTTTTAGTAGTGACCTTACAGATAATTGTAACTAAACATTGTGCAACCACCACGTGGAGTATAAGAAGTGGAGGTGGCTCAGAATCCTCTAGGTGGCATTTGACAGAACAAGTACAATGCAACACAACATAAATTTGAATCTATAGGGCCTAACTACACGAGCAAGTTAGACAACTACATTTGGTTCTGAAAATGTCATGAAGGCAATGTGCCAATAATTCAGTACCAGAGGAAAGAGAAAAAAACAAAAAAAAATCAGTAAATAATAGCAAGGATTCATTACCAAAACATTGCTAGTCATACTTTTTTTGTAACTGTAGCACAGAACAGGTTATAAATGGATTCACTCACAACAAACTACGATTTGGCACTTCGGTGAGGCATCAAGAGGAAACAATACGAACATCTGCAAGTCTATAGCAACTAGTCCCCTACAATTAAACATGTTTTTTCCATTTAGAATAAATAACCATAAGCTTAGTCAACTAAGAAGCAGCACAAGAAAGGAAATGAAAATGTCATCACAATAACATAGAACAAGAACAAGAATGTGTGAAATAGATAACCATGTTGTAAAAGGATCATTACCTTCACAGCAGCATTGGACTTCAGTCATTCCAAAGTTTAAACAATTCAACAGAATGAATCCAAACTATGGCATAACTGAGTGCAACTGGTTAGGGGAGAATGGCATCTGGTTGGGTAGTGAGCTGATCTGGAGGCGGGGTTGCAACTACATCGGCTGGATCTCCGGGCCACCTATTCGGCTGATATGCAACAGCAAGGAGAGCTTATGAATGAGAAGCAACAAATAATATTAGAATGCTTAAGATGCATATGGTGTAAAAACCATAAAACTTAGAAATGAGAAGTAGCAAAATAGTGAGCAATAACATGCAATTTGGCGGCCCAAGCTGTCACCTTTATGTGTAATAAATCCTTCTAGAATATGCTAACAAAAAGAAGAGCTTCATTTTGGCGACAGTAGCAATAAAATTTCCACTGTCACTTCCAAGCACCACATGCCAGTTGCATGAAAAAATATTATTATTCGCTTGAGCCTGTAATGATTAGTTATTAGTTTATCAACATACAAGCATCAGAAGATTGGGTCACTTGGTATGAAGCATGTTAAACACAAGCGAACAAAAGAATTGTACACATGATTCCACATAGAGTGCTAAGCAATCATAAGGAAAAACAATAACAATGAAACATGTTTTGCATAATAGAATGCGCTTGCTTCACACAACCAAAATAATTGGTTACAAAAACACATCCAAAAGAAAGAAATTAAAATTCAAATGATAATGCATGAACCCATTCTTAGACTTGAAGCACAAGGAAAAAGAAGCATGTACAAACAACTTTTTGTGTTTATCCCCTGTTTAATTCACTTAGAGACTGAGTAATAAAAAGGTTCATTGGCACTAAAGGCCCGCAATATCAAACACTTGGTCATCAACATAGTAATAAATGCTATAGGAGAAGAGCTTGCAGTGCATATACATTAGCACCATTGCTAATAACATGACCCAGAGACACTACATACGGGAAGAATGATCGATAACTGAACAACAAAAGACAAGGACAATCAGTTGCAAAGAGGCAGGAACATAAAGCTGCTGCAAACGTACCATGTGTGCTATATCCGTAGATAGATAACAGAATCAAGTCCTGCATGCTCGATCAACTCTTCCTCGGGCATGTTTAGAGCAGCCAGCATCCAACTTAAGAATTTCAATTAGGACCTCAGGTTGACGTACTTGGTCACAGCCGCACCAGCAGAAGACGGGCTGTCTCGCATACCTTTGAGGTACCATTTCGGAAAGTAGACCGTGTCATTGATTGGTTGCATCCGTAGAAAAGCAAAGGCCAGCAACTGTCGTTACTATGTTGAAAGCCGTCGCGACGCATATGTCATAGACTGTAGCCATGGCTGTACTTCAGATAACTTGACAAGAGAACAAAGCCTGCAGATGTCAATCATATATGATGTAAGAACGACCGTAAGATATATGGTGCAAGAACATCACACATAATGTCATGGAAGTGCATCCCTAAGGTTGGTCCCCAAATTTAGTTGGCATATGCATTCATGAGGAACTCAATCTTATGTCCGGATTAACTGATTGCGGGCTCACTTGTGCAATAATTTGGTACTACCAAAATCTACAACATCGCAGGGCCGGCCAGCTACTATTGATAAACAGAAAGGTGTTTATGGAATGCAGCTTTCTTAAGCAGTAAGCAAAGAAGCATCAGAGCAGTGAGTGGCAACAATAGTATGAACGTTGGTAGCTAGTGGTGCACGAAAAGGAACTGGTAACCGTATCAAAAGTTGTATCAAAATAGTATACAAGCGTCCTGTGGCTGGCGAGGAGCTTGGAGGGTCAGTCTGACCTTTATGATCATTGTAGTAAGTCTTCCTCCTTCCAACCAAGTCCTCATTTAAACATCTCCTGATAATTTTGGTCATGTAAAAAATAAAAGCTTTTACTCCTCTCATGTGAGAAAAGTATAGAAAAAGTTCAGTATAGTATAGGGTGAGAAATATATACAAATTGTTCACAAAAATAATTGTTTATGAATTTCATGCAGTCCGTGTTTGTTCACATGATCATTAGGTTTCAGTGGAAATATACACCTGGTATTTGCATTGATACTTGATAGAATTTCTTAGAATACCATATTCCCACCCAAATTCAAGCGGATCTTCCTGATTCTTGCTTAGTCCCTAGCACTTATTAAATTCTAGATGTACTCATTACGTGTCACTGTATTATAAAGAATCAGGCCAGCAATTTAGAATGTGAGATATAATAGTGCTCATCTAAAACTGGTACAGTCATCTGCTTATAAATTCATTATATGTTTTCTGATTTTCAGTATTCATAGTAAAAAGACCTTCCCATTTGGATTCGATTGGTGAATGTTTAAACATATGAAATGTTTTTCATTTGATTCAATGTCACATTGTCCTTTGAAGGATTTTAATCAAGCACAGGAAGTCTGATGATCATTAATTTCTCAAACTACAGTTAGCTAAAATATATTTGAATCGTTAGTTAAGCCACGTTTTAGGAAATGTATATGTTCATGCATGGCTACTTTTGCAGAATGTGTTGTGTTTTAGCTGACTATCTGAGAGGGTTCTATGTTGTTATTTGATATGAGAGAATTTCTTACGGAGAATATTGAGGGTTTATGAGGTCAATGCGGTCAGAGGAGGAGTTAGCCATTCCTTTCTCAATATTGTTGGTCAATTCATGTTCGCTATGTTAATCTCTTTGTTCTTCATTGTATCTACTTCTCCTCAGTGCCCATATCCAACATGAATATACATCCTTGGGCATGTTCACATTCTTAGGTAGGTCCAGTAGGACGCCGATAATGATTTTCAATACATGAGTTTTACTTGATACTCTTGACTGTTCTCTGACCCTGTTGGATAGATAGTAACCTTACTCTTTCAATATTTTGATGAACCTAGAGAATTATTCGGTGTGAGAAATAAATCAGTAAATGTTTCATCAACCCGTAGCAATGCCCGTGCGTTGCAACGGGCAGAAAAACTATTTTTTATAAAAACATTGGTCAACACAATTTATCGGGAGCAAATCGTAGGACCAAACATACATCCTTATGCCTTTCAAAAATGCACAAGTGGTCGAAGCATACCATTTGGAGTATAAGAACCAGGCAGCATAAAAAGAGGGCATATTTTCAAGAAGATGCAAAAGGATCTATGACTCTTAGATGCCGCCGACTAATAGACAGTTGAGCATGCTTTCTGTTTCGCCTATTTAAGCACTTGTGTTCACAATGAAACATGTGGAGAATAAATAACAAGAGAGTAGGCAAATTAAGAGTAAAATTAACACGAATTTAAAATATGTGTTATTTTTTGAGCTTATTATAATATTTTCTTGTTGATGAGAGCATTTTTCATATAAAATAAGGACCTTGTCTTCTTAAAAGAGTGGCAGATTAGGAAGTGAGAAATGTGATCAAACTTTTAAAAACTATACATTTACATATGTTGGTTTGTGAATTAGCAAATTTGTTTTATTGGGTAGAAACCACAAGATAAAGGTGGCAATTATTTCTTAATGAAGATGCAGAAGGTTCTATGCATTATGTGCCGGTGACTGTAGACAACGTGATAATTCTTTATGAAATTCGAAACTGCAGTACATTTTCTGTTAAATGTAAACGAAAGAGCTCATGTTACTACTTTATGATCATTGTAGTAAGTCTTCCTCCTTCCAACCAAGTCCTCATTTAAACATCTCCTGATAATTTTGGTCATGTCAAAGATAAAAGCTTTTACTCCTCTCATGTGAGAAAAGTACCTAAACAGTTCAGTACAGTATAGGGTGAGAAAAATATACAAATTGTTCACAAAAATAATTGTTTATGAATGTCATGCAGTCCGTATTTGTTCACATGATCATTAGGTGCTAGTGGTAGTGAGCTGGCCACATAGACCGACACGGAAAAATCAAGTGCATACAAAGGATTAGATGCTTGGAACGGAAAAGGTTGAAACCAAAACAAACAGGCAAACTACCACATTCTCAGGAGCGTTCAAGCCATGTTCTTGGCTGACCTTACCTGCCTTTGGATCCTCAAATATAAGCATTTTTTTTTAAATGCTGAAGCTAATCAAGACTTGCTAGTTAATACATGCCACTGCTAATTCGATAATTAAAAAACAATGCCATTTGAGCAACGAACAGGAGCAAGCACTTGAGCAAGCAGAATCCGAAATACCTATAAATTTCAGAAGCCAGCGGCCGAATGGTGTGGCGAAGGACACGAGATGACGAGCCGGCCACGGAAGTGGTTGTCCAGTGAGAAGCTCGGAAAATATGCATCCAATACTCCGAATACCAACAACAGGAGTGTACTGCATACAAACTGACACCAAGTCAGAAACAATGGGACAAATCTGAAACTTGTTTTGGCAGTTGATTTACAGTAATTTTCATCCGAGTTAGTTGATTTACAGCTTGTTTTGGCAGAAGAATTTTGTGTACATAGTTACAATGAGAAATAATAGTTACAATTATTTTGTATACTTCAGTTAACACCGGCTTTTGATTCCAGAGCTTTTCTTTACGAAAAAGTGGAGCAATACATGTTACACACTTTATGTATTACAAACATCAAGACAACATCTGTATATATAGCGCACAGAAAGAATTCATCTTGCCTGTATGACAGTATGAGACGTTATGAGTTGAAGAAGTGAAGAACTTACATTAAGTGATAATTCTGTATGAAATTCGACATCCTGATCCTCCTCATACTCTCCCCCATCCCGTGGAAGATATCCCAGACCTGATATCACAACACAACCTCAGCCCAAAATTCAATTCCGCTCATATTGATAAGGACTCATGGACGACCTCCTGATCCTCCTCGTGCTCTCCTCCATCCCGTGGACGAGATCCCAGGCCTGATTTCACAGCACAACCTCAGCGGACAATCCGACGAACAGTTGGGCGGCGAGAGGGGGCAGCTCTCCCATCCCAAAAGGGGGAGGGGAAACCAAAGCGACGGGGAGGATAGTCTCATGACGGGATCCAAGAGAACCCACAGGCAGCACAGATCGGGCCAAGGAACAAACTTGCTGTGGCAGCGCATGAACTCGAGGGAGGGACGGAGATCGATCGATGAGGATAGGGAGAGGGATGGTCACCTGGGCCGGATGGAGAGGAAGACGGCGGCGCACTGTTCGTGGGTAGTAGCGGCGGTAGCTTGCCTCCGCCGTACCCCTAGGGATAATCCTACTCGGTTCCGCTTCCTTCCTCCGCGATACCAAGTGTGGCAGGGGAGAAGAGAGGGCTCCGGATCACCCGCTCGAGCTCACAAAAGGAGCATCCGGCGAGGGTGAAGGCTGCCCCCCTCTGTCGTTCAGGGCAAGCAGGCGACCAAGTACGAGGTTGTCGGGGATGATCTCTCGTCTGCGCTGTTGAACGCAGATCCATGCCATGGGGTAGAGGAGAGGGATGGGTGTTTCTGACCCAAGTTATGAGAAGAAGCGAGCGTCCAGGACCAGGAAGCGCTTGAGCGCGTCGACGGCGGCGGAGAGCTCGACGGCGGCGGAGGGGTTGCGACGTGCGTGTCCAGCGTCCACGGCGGGTCCAACGGTCATCCACAACCTGGGCCATCCATTTAGGGTGTGTTTGGTAGCTCGGCCCAACTCAGAAAATCTCCTCTCACCCAATTTTCGGTTGTTTGGTAGCCCGGTTTTCTCTCCTCAGCCATGCCCAGCTCATGCGAAAAAGGCCCCTCAGCCATGCCCACTTGAGAAGTGGAAATCGAGCTTCACAGTCGGGCCAGGCTGAGCTCATACGGAAAAGTCCCACGTGCGGGCCCCACAGGCGAGTCGGGCCGCCAGCCCCTCCCGAAAATCACGTTCATTTCCCCTCCCACTTTCTCCTTCGTTCCCCTCTCCCCGACGCCGCCGCCAAACTCACCCAACGCCACCGCCTTGCTCGCCCGGCGCCGCCGCCTTGCTCGACCAGGAGTCCAGCGCCGCTACCGCACCGAGCCGGCGCCACCCCGCACGCAGCTTCGCGCCGCCGCTCAGCTCCGAGCAAGGGAAACCGAGCTTGGTCAAGAGTTAATGGAGCTCGAGCTCTTGTCAAACTTCGCCGGCGCCTCCACGCTCTTCGCGACGTCGTCTCGGTCCGCCTAGAGTTGCATAGCCACGGCGGACCACCGAAGCAACATCCTTGCACTGCTACGGACGAGCCCGGGCGCCGGAAACGAGCACAACCACCGGAGACGAGACAAGCACCACCGTGATCCAAACCCGAGGACCTGATTGCTTTTCTCTTTTTTATTCAGGGACCTGTTTGTACGACTTTGGACCTATTTGTAAATTCAGTTCCTGTACCCTACTCTCAGCTTGTATCAGTACATACAGGATACCAAACAGCATCTCGTTCCAGCTTGTTTCCACACATACGGGACACCAAACATAGTAGAAAATCTCAGCCCAACCAAGCCCATATCAGCATGTCTCACTTGGGAAAGTTTTGATGGGGTGATACAACCTACCAAACACACCCTTAGAGGGCCTGATGGGCTAGACCAGTATCACCACGTTGGTAATTCCTATACACTTCTGTTTCTCTCATGTCATTTTATCTTGGAAAAAAGTATAGATTTCACCTACTGTACTACATCACATCTTGGAAAAAATATTGAGAAAAGTATATCTGAGTTGCTTCAAATATATACAGTTACATGATTCACGTGTTTTTTAATGAGTATTATTTTACAAGTGTTTATCAAGAGATATTTCTTATTCATGTTTTTATGTTGAATGTTACTTTACTTTGTTTAACATGGATTGATTAGTTCTATGGACACTTTGTTTAACATGCCATTTCTTGTACTCCAACCTTTTTCTCTTATAAGGTGTCAATTTGCTTTGCGTACTCTCGAAAAAAACATTAGTGAAGAACTTTCAGCCTAACACACATAATAGTTTATTGTGAAAATAAATATTGAATATATGTATTTTATATTTAAACCCATGTCAATTATGAAATAATATTTGACATTTTTGTTATATATCATTGCTATGAAAAGCATCCCATTTTGTAGTTTCAGTTGCAATTTCAAAGGTATGGCTATTCTCATATTAAATGAAGATGATAATATATATCAAGTCTTCCCAGATCCATGTGTTGGTCTTACTTATGTGTTATCAAGTACTACAAGCTGAGCATTTTTTTTCTTATGTTTTAACACATTGTCATGGCATGGCACCTCTCTAGATACGCCACTGTGTCCGAGTCCTGATCCAATTCCAACGTCGATTGTAGTACAATACTTATTTTAGTATTTGTTGCGATCCAAGTCGAGGCGAGCACAATCGATCGTCAATACGTACGTACGCGCGACAACAAACTAGCGATCCATGGACGTCGCGGCGACGGCGCTCGACTTGGACCTTGATGACCTAGGATACGTATTGTGATGACAAACTAGCGATCCATGGATACGTATTGTGATGTAATACTAGGCCAAACCGTCATTTATTACTGAAGGGAAGATTAAGCGTGTCATGCATCTGTACCGTCCCTGTTATATAGTGGGACAGAAATGTCAGGTAATCCAAACAACATATATCCCTCCGATGTTGAGCACCTCGAGACATCGAGCCATCTAAATCCTAAGCCAGAAATTCACTGAGAGTTGCAGAACGGTCAGAAATTCGTATGATTCATTTTTCTAAATATTTTGAAAGGTCTGTTTTGTACTGTATAAGGCCGGTTCACATACGGAATCCGTTCTGACCTCGGTGTCCGAGTCCTAATCCAATTCCAACGTCGATCGATTGTCCTAGAATATATACTCCATGGACATACGCAGTAGAGTATTCGTCATAGCTAATCCAGTTTCGGAGCAAACCAAACTAGCGATCCGGATCCATCCATGGACGCGGCGGCGCCAGAGCTCGACTTCAACCTCGACGATGTGATCCGGCGCCTCCTCGCCGCCGAGGACGAGGAATCACCAACCTCACTGTCGGCATCCCCGCCGCTGACCCATGCCGAGATGCACCATCTCTGCTCCGCTGCCAAGAACGTGCTACTCTCGCAGCCGACCCTGCTGGAGCTCCCGGCACCAATCAACGTCTGCGGCGACATCCACGGCCAGTACCCCGACCTCCTCCGCATCTTCCGCTCCGCCACCGGCGTCCCCTCCGCCTCCAACCGCTACCTCTTCCTCGGGGACTACGTGGACCGTGGCAAGCAGAGCGTCGAGACCGTATGCCTCCTGCTGGCGTACAAGGTCAAGTACCCCGGCAGCTTCTTCCTCCTCCGCGGCAACCACGAGTGTGAGGACGTGAACCAGAGCTACGGCTTCTACGCCGAGTGCCAGAACCGGAGACTCTTCAGGTCATGGAAGGAGTTCAACGCCGTCTTCGCGTGTCTCCCGCTCGCCGCGCTTGTCGTCGCCGGCAAAGGCACTAGGAGGAAGAGGATGTTGTGTGTGCACGGCGGGCTGTCGCCGGAGCTGGAGAGCCTGGACCAGATCCGTGAGATCGAGCGCCCCCTGCACGTCGTCCCCGAGTCCGGCCTCGTGTGCGACCTGCTCTGGTCGGACCCGGCCGACGATGACTGGCAGGATGGCTGGGGCGAGCCCCGGAGAAGTACATCCTTCACCTTCGGTGCCGACGTGGTGCTGGACTTCTGCGACAAGAACGGGGTTGACATGGTGTGCAGGGCGCACGAGATGAAGGACGCCGGATACGACGACCAGTTCGCCGACGGCAAGTTCGTCACCGTCTTCTCCGCGCCAAACTACTGCGGCTCTGGCAACGACGGCGCCGTCATGGCCGTCGCCGGTGGCCTAGCCTGCTCCTTCCACGTCCTCAAGCCTAACCCGGCGGCTGCTCCGATTGATCTTCCTTTTTAGTCCAGCATGTGTACTTTTGACTTATTTGCACACAGTGGAATAAAGAACTAAGTACATTAAAGCACCACAATTGTGACTGTTTTTACACCCACGTTGCTACCACTTTTCTTTTCTCTTGACAGATCGATTGCGTTTTGGAACTATGTATAATTTATCAAATAACCTACAGCGGGGTGACGAAGAATGAAAACTCGACAAACTTGCATATCAAAATCCATGTAGCAGGGAGCACAACATATATAGATTGTAAGCTTCAGCAAATATCAACTCTTCTAGGTTGTTCAAGGGAGAAAAGGAATTGTAAGCTTCAGCAAAAATCAACTCTTCTAAGATTGTTCAAGTAGCTGACAACAGATACCAGAACTCATTCAGTACAGTGAACGACGCGGTGAAACTAATTGCAGAGATCCGAGTATCAGGAGGCTCTGCATTTCCAGGAAGACAACCAGCTACAAAAACTGCGGAAAACCATGGACGATGACAGATCACCGTCGCTTCTTGCCAGCCTTTGCACCACCAGACTTGGATGGGGTCGCAACCAGGTAGATGAACGCTAGCACAAAGGACACTACTGACACTAGCGCGCCGTATTTCGCCACGAGTTTCTGCACATTCACAGATTCTTAGCGGCTGCCTCAATCAATCACACATCTAACAGAAGCTTATCAAGATGGACAAGAATAATGACCGCAAAAGAGGAGCAGTAATGAAAAGGAAGTACCTTAGCCTGAACAGCACATTGGGAAGAAAATCCAGAATTCCAGAGCAAAAGTGTCAAGCGCCACACACAAAATAGCATCCGTTCATTAGAATCGTTAGGAGGGCAGATCAGAATGAAAGCGCACACGAGTACTTACCCACTCAAACTTCTGGGCTGGAGGTCTTTCGGCAAGAATGTCCAGAGGGGGGATGGGAGTTGAATAGGCCTCCTTCAGAATATAAATTTATCAATTTAGCAAGGGGAGTTGAGCAAAAGAGAGTACCAAGTGTGAAGAATGCAAGCTAGTGAAGAATATACAGATAGTCAGAGAATAAGACCTGAAGTGCAGCCTTTGTGGCAACACGGTATTTGATGACAGCGGGTGAACCTTGGAACCTGCCTTGTGTTTGGGTCTCCAAGACAAACACGTGTGAAGCAGTAGAACCACTGAAAGTAAAAATGACACAGAGTCAACTTCTATAACACCATCCATAAAGAAGAGACGCCAAAAGCATAGGGATGCATTGCAATGTGTACTCACGGGTCAAGCCTTTCCAACGTCTTTGAGACCTCTCCAGAGACAAGTTGAAACACTTCGACTGGCCAAGAGTCGTCGTTAATGCTCACATCATATGCAGTTCTGCACCAAAAAAAGGCAATAAGTTACAACAACTTAATAGATCGTGTGACACAGTAGGTATAGAACAGGAAAAAGGTAACCAGAGCATTTGACCATCCAAATAGTATGTACACTTTCAGGACCAAACAAATATTACAATATAAATATTGCAGTTTAGAATGTCAAAGGAACGAGCCTTATAAAATCCTAGCAGCTTAGTCATTTCCTAGGTGATGACGTGATTATACATCATCGAAATTAAAAGCAATCTAGTAACTCAACAAGTGCTGGCTTATAGTTCTAACCGGTTTAGCTGTAAAACTCTTAGATTACATGATACATTAAAATAGTATGAGTACCGTAACAGGTGCTAGGCTTACAGTTCTAATCAGCTGAGCTGTACAACCATGAGATTACAGGATATATCAAAATAAGCAATATAAGCTTATATTCTGGGTAATGAAGGGAAACAATTCATAATGTCTCAAGACTGATTAGTAGTGAAACCACATAGCTTTTACAGCTTCCTTTAGAGGCTACACAATCGCCTTAACCCCGATGGCAGCTATTTTATTTATACTAACAAAACCAGAGTTTACGCAATATTAGACAGAATTTGCTATGAAACAATTTGTACGCTCTTATGAGCTGGAAGCGTGGAACTAAGTAGGGCAAAACACTGCAGCACTATTGGGAAATGTGACTTTCAGGAGCGTAGAAAATATTTAATACGTCCTATCCATAAAAGTGTCGCAGTTTTGAACTAACCCCAGTTCAAAACTGGGGCACTTACTTTGGATCGCAGTGAGTACTATATTTCAGTTTAGAACATCAACTCAATCCATTGTGTGAGTTCTAGCACGTAGTCATTTAGTAGGTTATGCAACACCAAACAAATAAGATCAAAATAGTAACCCAACAACAGCCGATCAGTAAAAACCTATGAGATTGCAGGCCATATCAAAATAGTATCCAACACATGCTTCACCTACAGGTCTAACCAGCAGACCCTACATATCAAAATTTGTATCATTTGATGCTTTGAGTAATATAAGCCCTTTATATAAATAAATAAATAAATAAATAAATAAATAAGGTCTAACCAGCAGAGCTGTAAAACCATGAGATGACAGGGTACATCGATATAACCAAGATGAGCTTCTATGTAAAAATGGAGACCAACTACAGACTCGTGATGTCTTGTGACTACAAACGCCACATGGCCGCTTCAACATACAAAGGCAACTCGAATTCCATGGCCCCGATCACCTTAAGCCCAGCTACTACTTAATTTATATGGTGCAGTTTTCGAGAAGAAACAATAAGATATTTTACGGAAGAAAAATGCTAGCCGCTTATGCACTGGACGTGTGTAACTGATGCTTTGTTAAACCCTACCGGTACATAACAATTGACAGCAGGACAAGATCTTGTAAGCTGTAAAGGTTCCGAAATGCTAGTACCTCCCTTTCCCCTAAGATGTTTGATTAGACGAATAAAAAGCAGAGTGTACACACACAGGAGTAGCACAGCGTCAGTCGGAATCATCGGTTCAGGTTGCGGCTAAGGATAATGAACTCTAGGATCTGGCAGTTCTCAGCTCAGATCAGCAGAGACGGTGCTGAAAATTCCGGCCGAGCTGTATCGTGAATTGTGAGCTGAATCGTGAGCTGAATCGATAAGCCCACTGAGTAGCAGCTGGGTGGGAAGTGTTGCGCGCAGATCTCATCCGCCCAGCCAGAAGGAAACTAGCCAAGTGAAGGGGGTTAAGAGGGAGGGCGGGAGGGATAAACTCACGCAGATCCCTGGTTGTAGATGTCGAGGGAGACGGCGAGGCGCTCGAGGCCGGGCTTGGGGCGGGTGAGCGCCACCTTCTTGTGCGCGACGAGGAAGGGCGCGTCGGAGGCGGCGGAGGAGGAGGTGCAGAGTAGCGCGGTGGCGACGACGAGGGCGCCGAGGAGCGCGAGCGAGCGCGGCGCCATGGCGGAGGTGGGTCGGAAGATGGGATCGGATCTCAGCGAGAAGAAGAAGAAGGATGTGGAATGGAATAACCTAAGCCCAGCCCAGGGGTGCGTGGCAAATGAGGCTCTCTCCCTTGAAATAATAATCTGAAAACTGTCTAAAGTACTTGACACTTACAATTGATGGTAGTATTATTTTTACTCATACAGAACAAGAATTGGTGGAATCAATTATATAGTATGTGTCTTTGTTTTCCAGCACATAATATGTATGAATCGAGTAAGGTCTTATCAATGAAGTTTTCATTTGCCCAGGATCTAGGCATACTTCCCATCCCAGTCCATAAAGAATTGTTTTCATTCCTTCATAAAAAAGCATAAAAACAAACACATTTGATTTTTATAAATAGATCCATGCATATGCTCTAAATCCATATAGTTTTTTATGAAGGGAATATATTACATATGCTTTAAGAGAGATGAATTTTCCGCTCAGCTCAAACTGTAATTGTATCATTTTCCTTCTACTTGGACAAAAAGAGAGATACAATATTTTAAGAAAGTAAATTCTTGTTTTTTACCCACTAGTTTGGCATTTTTGCCCTAATTACCAACTTTAGAAAAAAATCCTAATTACCCCACTTAATAAAAGTTGTGCCCGTTTGTACCCCCGTTTTTTTTTTTGGGATTCGATAGGTGGTCCTGACCACAGGTAGCGTGCTATGTCAACTGTTTTGATTCTCGTGAGTTTAAATTTTTAACCTTGGTGGTGTATAAAACTAATAGTTGAATGAGAAGTTTGTGGAGCATTTCTAAACAAGGAGATCAGCAGTTAGTCGGGGATTTTGTAAACCTTTTTGTGGTTCATAAGTGTGGTAAGTGTGGACGCAACACAAGTTACACAACACAACTACTCCATGTTGGCAAGTGAATCATAAGACGAAAAGGTAGTTGGCCATTAGTGTGTTCGACACCTTGTTAGATGATCCAGATAAATGTAGGCTCACTCTCCTCTCGCGCCTTCTCATCTCGACACTGACGACTGGGGGGCAGGGCCCACATGCTGTCTTTTCTCATGGTTTCCCTGTCCATGTAAGCATGGACCCAAATATCCAATCGGTTTGGAGGGGGTAAAAATTGGAATAACTTTTACTAAATGCAATAATTAGGATGAGTACTTTCTAAATGGGGTAGTTATTAATTAGCGTCAAAATTGTCAAACTAGGGAGTAAAATGTGGACTTTACTCATTTTAACTTTGTTTGGCTGTGGCAAATCAACTTCGTTCAGATTTAGATGACTCACTTATATGTATATACAGATGCATGTAGGCACGATTTCTGGTTAGACTATGTGTATCTACATCTCTACTATATAATATTGCTTGGTGATTCCGGTCGTACGTCATGGCTATTTTGCAGTTTAGCCCCTTAGCTTCTGTAGAATCAACCTGCGGTCCTTTTTAAAGTCATATACCGGTTCGATTTGGAGGGGATCGACAGGATGGCGTTGTCCTCCTCGACGTCCTCGTCACCAGCTCCGGCGGGAGCAGTCATGCAGAACGAGGTTGAAGAAGCGCCGCGCCCGCGGTGACCACAGCCGCCGCACACTGGCAGCGGGACGAGTCGTGGCCTCCCGCCAGTGCCCTGGAGGTGCGGCCGCGCGACGTCATTGGGGAAGGCGAGGGCGTCAGAGATGAGCCGCACGGCGTCGCTCCGGGGTGCGGACCTCGCGTGAGCCGCTCGCGCCGCGGTCCAGCCACATCAGGAGCGCCACCGTGTCGCGGGCAGGTGTGGCTCCTTCCCTGGATCCTCCCCTAGGGTCTGGGCCGTCGGAGGCTCGGGGCATCGGGAAGAAGAACTGTTGGCAGTTCAATCCATGCACCTTGAGCGTCGAATAGAACAGTAGGGTGTCCTCGCCGCCGCTCTGAACAGTAGGGACTCAGCACAAGGACAAGGGGTGGAGGCGGGCCTAGACCGCAAAGGAAGAAGCTTCGCCACCGATGTTCTGCTAGCCCTTCCCGCGCCTCTGCCAATTTCAGTCGACAGCGCCGCCATTAGCGCCGAAGCTGGCATCCGACAAGAGGAGCTCCTGCCAACGACGACGCTCTCGGTGGCCAGATCCTGGTCCAGGAAGAATGCGGCGGGGAGTGTCGACGAATCTGCCCCGCAAGCAACAAGCTGCTCCTGCCTCCATTGCCGCGCGAGCTGCGAGCCCTTGCTGTAGGGATGACAAGCTGATTTGGGGTGGGATTTGAGGCGGAAGAGAGTAGCAACTCGCGAGTGCTACATGCTTCTAAACTGTTGGAATGTACAGTAGTAGCACTATTACTAAGAGCAGAACAAGGAGAGGATAAGATGGATTCGGTAAATACAAAATGGATAGTACCAACGTCAAAACTATTGAAAAGGAAAAAGGCTTGGCTATTAGCTCACATAGGTCAAACAACACAGTAGCGGATTAATTTATAATAATTCCAATGTGATACACCTGAGCTCATTCACTTCCATGAAACTGCAATGTAATAAAATTTTGACATACGGATTCACTTAATATCATAATAGAAATTTCAATTCAAGCCGTGTGATTTTTTCCATAAAATTTGGGGATCTGATTTTGTTTGTAGATGTACCCAAGGTTTACGTCATTTACACATATGTAACTATTGTACTTGTACCGTTAAAACATTGAAGAAAATACCGTAAGATACTTTATGAAAAATATATATCCATCTGATGTCCATATGCCGTTTATTTTTTTGTGAAATATCCATCATAGAACGTGGTGACATTTTTTTAATAAAAAGATGATTTTTATGCCCGTTGCAGCGCACGGGCATTTTACTAGTATAAGTAAGTCATCTACTATGGAACGAAAGTGAATACATCATACTAAGGTATTTGTTGGAGGTTTGTTCTAATAAAAGAGTATTAAAACCGATGGAGTCTGTACAAAATCTAGCAAATTTAAGTGGAAATCAAAAGCTATTATTGTCAATGGCACGGGTAATTTTTATTTATCATTTTCTCATGGAGTAAATACGGTGTGCTGGACTACTTGCTGTAGGCGATGTGTTAGCCAAAGAAGAATATAACATTGTATAAGGGAGAAAAAATATAGAAATGGGGGCTGAGCCCCGGTCGATTTTTTGAACTTATGAATGAAAATTCAGAACACCATTGAACCAGTTCGACTCGATTGGTATTAGTAATATGCAAAATATATGTATGTCTGACACCAAAATAGTGTATCTATGTCTCTCGTGCCATCCAACAAGACGGCCATATGTATATATAATCCTCTTTAGCTAATAGGGACTCGAAATGTATGTAGGTCGACGGAGTGATGGATAAACAAATAAAATAGCCGTGATTATTTCATCACAACATGGCCCAGAGCACCCCGGCGGCGCCGCAGAATCCCAAGAAGACCGACAAGCCGCGCGCCGACTCCGCCTCTTTCCTGCCGGTAGCCACCGACTCATCTAGCTCATCCACCTTTCTGCAGTTTTCATACAGACAATTCCAAGCAGGTATAATTAATTTTCAGCAAGAAAGTTGAAAGCTAGGACTCCAAGATGTGTGTGTACTAGTTATTTGTTTGAATATGTAGTTAATTATATACGCACGTGGATACGGAGTCTGCAATCTCCTGGGCTGCCTTGGAATCCTTCTTCGTTGATGCCACGTCTAACGCCAGACTGCTCACATCCCTGCATATATATATCAACATCATATATATATATATATATATATATATATATATATATATATATATATATATATATATATGAATGCATGCGTTTGTCACCACCAACAGTTTGATGAAAATCAACCACGGTTCCATGACCATATAATAAAGTCTTAGCTTAATTAGTACTATACATAGGTACAAAGCTATTTATTTTCATCTTCTTAATCGCGTCAGACAGTAGTCGTCCCAGAACATATATTTGGTGAGTTAGGAAAATAAGCAGGATCGATCGAACCCAACAAACACACAGCTAGAGTTAATCAACAACGAAATCCATGCATATGCACTAACGAGAGATCGAGCAATTGGTACTGTATGTACTTACGCGCGTATAGAGTTGGCGTTGGCGTTGGCCGACTCGATGCCGGCAGCCACCTTGTTGGACAGCCCCACGTAGTTGGTCTCCGACCTCTCCACCCTCTGCTGCAAGCTATTCATATCCCTGCAGGAACAAATATATCCATCAACCATATATATATATATAGATAATAAACTAAATAATCTAGACACTTACGCGCAGAGTTTTTGGAACGCGCGGCTCTTGTCGCGAGCAGCGAGGGCGTCGCGGAGCCGGCGTCCTGCGTCGACGACCTCGGCCTTCTTCTCCTCCCGGGCGTCGCCGTCCTTGAGCAGCTCGATCAGCAGTGCGTTCTTCTTCTTCCCCACCAGGACCCGGAGCTCGGCAATCATCTTGTCGGCCTGGCCGTCGTCGTTGTTGGTGGCGGTGTTGACTTCAGGGACGTCAAGGAGGCCGAAGAGGTGGTTGATGTTCCCGATCTCCTCCCCATGGTCCATGGCGCCGGCCGGGGTGGCGGGGATGTCGTTCATCAGGGCTACCGCCAAGGCCTTCTTCCTCTTCATCTTTGCCTCCTCCTCCTACGTTATACGATCATTGCAATTAATGAATTAACTAATTACGATCATCATGCATGCATCTGTGTTGTATCAAATTGAGTAACTCCAACAATCTAGCGTGGCGCCATCATTCTACTGGTTAATGCTACTACTACCTCAGAAAGACAAGGAAATAGGATTAATATATCTAATTGCGATCGATCTGCTAGCTTGAGAACAAATTCACTTGATCAGAGAGCATATATATGTAGATCGTCTTAATTATACACGTCTGAGTAAATTAACCTAGCTAGTCAGCAATATATAGATTAGTTACATATGTTGATAGATCGGAGCAACAAGATAATTAAGATCCAAACCTCAAGCTGGTCCGTGTACTTGTCGAGGGACGAGAAGCTGCGGCTGGAGCCGGCCATCATCGGCAGGGATGGCTTCGCGCCGGCGATGGCGCCTGCAGGACGGTGGCCAATGGCGGTTGCAGGCCGCCGGAGAGCTGCGCTACCTGCTGCTGCTGCTGCAGAAGACAGGGACGGGCGGTGCAGGAGGGTGTGGAGCGCTCGCGGCGCCGAAGCGCATGCATGGCGTTGCTGCATGATGCGAAGGAGCCGTGGCGCCGCCGCGGCGACCGCGCGCAAGGTGAAGTCCGCCGCCGCTGGAGACGACGCTGCGGCGAGGAGCGCGCCGCCGGCCGCGTGCTGGATCGCTGCCGCCATCGACACGAAAAAGAAGGTCAAGTCGGATGTAGGTTTTTTGCTTCACGTACGTGGATCCAAAGTTCTGGCAAGTACGATGGATATATATTGCCCGTACGAACTGTAACGTATGTATATGCGACTCTTTGTTTTCGGTGCATGGATATATCTCTGCCGATTCTTTCATCTTGCCGAGCAAGAAAATTTCATAGTAACATAATTGCCGTGCGAGGGCCCACGTACGATCACAGTCCGGAGCTCATAAGATTTATGTCGACTGATCGTGCAAATTGAAAATTCTTCGTACGTGAAAGCAAAAATTGCATGAGAGAGATGACTGTATCAAAATACATTATTTTTTATGTAAAAAAGATCGGGCCCACTAACACCCATCACCTGCCACACACCACACCGGAGGTCATCATAAATTGAATTCTCTTTGTCAATCTTCGTGTTCTTCCCATTGCTAATGTATGATCTGAGATGGTTGATTTTTTTGTGAAATTGGATAGGCTCCCGATCCAACTAGGAGTCAGCATGCCGACGAGAGCGGAGAAAGAAGAGAAACAAGAGACTAACTTCTGTAGGAGCAAAGCGAGTCCTGGTTCCGGGTAGGCTTGGGCCCATTACGCCGCCCACGTCAGGGACGCTTGTGGGTGCAGGTGGCGAAGCCCCCATGATACGGATCCTTATCGAGTCGGATTGTTAGCGGCTTAGGGTACTAACCTTATATATATCTTATACCGCCGGTTCGGATAAGTCCTAAGTTATAAATCCCGGTGTTTGTAACTCCACCTGATTATAGTGAAGATTTGCTTATCAGCGTCTGTGGTTTTTTCTCCTCCTCATTGGAAGGGTTTTTCACGTTAAAATCCCGTGTCCCTGATGTGTTGATGTTAATTTTGTTCATCGTTTGGTTGCCCATTCTTACGACCTCTATTTTTTGCATCGTCTGTTTATTTCAAAACTCCTCTTCTCTTGTTCTCCAAGTTACCGCTGCATGCTAATATGAACTTGCACATATCAAAATTAGCCAATAACTCTATATACATGCATGAAACTTTACAATTATGGAAAAACATTTTAGTTGTACATGTGTGCAAGATAAAACCATCGAAAGCAAAATACGAGCGGTAGTGCGATGTGCTCCATGCGGTACCAATCGAGGTAGTTTGGTGGTCCTGCTCATCGATGACGCCCACCAAATGGGGATAGAGGCACTACCGCCAATAGAAAGTCCATGTAATTATGATGCTCCTCCCTTGCAAATATGAAGACTATGTACAAAGGGCATCACGAGACGATCTTCTGTGGGATCGTGTGCATTGTCGCCGACCTACCAGGGGGAGAAACACATGAGGGTCAAGGTCCCCTCTCGGCTCACCTCATCCCCTCTCTTTGGGCCATATCCATTGCTCCTCATACTCATAATTGTCACTCCCCCTCTCATGCCCTTACCGCTCCCCGGGCCAGGAAGGATGCCATAAGAAGTCTAAAAGATGTGCCACTTTTATTTGACTGAATTATACTCGTGTGTAGGTTTAGAGAGGTCATCGTCACACCAACACCATGGGTAAATACGAATTGATATTACCAAATTGTACTTAAGCAATTCATATGTCGAAAAATTTACCACACATGTGTAAGTTCATATACAAACAGATGTTTCCACAAACGCTACATTTGTTAATAATTGAATAAATGACCTTCGCTATCAATTGCTTCTACATTTCTTCAGCTCATGGTGTCGTGGGTTTACTAATGTAAATTACATCAAAACTATCCATAGCCGTTTGTTCCACAGTCCACATGCATGGATCTATAGACCATAATCGATGATCCGGTGCCATCATGGGAGCATGGTGAATTCATTATATTGGGAGTTAATTTCTTACGTTATCAAACCATAATGAATGATACGAAGTACTCCACTATTGTGGTATGATATCAAGTTGTTGGACGTGCGGTGTAATTACCTCCACTTTAATATCTCAGAGTGAGATTCTAGGGTGTATGTGATTTAAATGAGGTGTACATTATTAGAGGATAATTCAATGGAGCTCAAGCTATAGGGAGGCAGTTTTTTCAAATTCAAAAGCTCGTTTTTACATTTCAAAAAACAGGAAAACAATATCCATTTTTTTATCACCCTCTCACGATGTGTCGGTTTGGTTTGATTCCTCTCTTCAGTCGAAGGAACGAACGTGGTCAACTACTCTCTCTAATACGGTGTAAGGGTCGCTGGATACGAACTGACTCTATAACTTATGCATGCAACGCGCGACAATATTTTTGGAATCATAGGAAGTATTTGAGTTGGATAGGTCGAACCACACCAATCGAGCGCTTTGCATTCCTCCAACTCGGCCCACAATAGTTAGCCTGCATGTCCAGCCTCTAGGGTAGCACTAGGGGAGGAGCTTCTGCTTGAGAGGATGACGAGGGACAAGGAGCGTGACACACGACGGGAGCACGGCTAGATGAGAGCGGCACTAGCTCGGGGTCTCGGGGCACGAGATAGGTGATGACGTTAGGGCGCGGGGTTGGTAGGGCCGTCGGATAGCAGCGAGAGGGAGGGGAAGGCGGCTCTGTGGACGGGATGGCGACGCCGCCGCCAGGAGAGAGAGACGATTCAATTGGTTAGGGTTTGGAGCTGGCGATGGATGGGTCAAGGACCGGGGTTATGATATAGGGCGGATCGAGGGTCGATTTTAAACAAATATACCTTAGCTTTGGTTGATGGAATTTTGGCTGAATGGGGCACGCTCATAGTGTTCGGGGCTTCTGAGCAATCCACATTATAAATGTGAGTGACGAAAATGTAGCTTTGACTGCCTGAATCGGGCACCGTAATAGTGTCGAGGGCTTGTGCGCAATCCACACTCTATACATGTGAGCGGTCAGTTCAGCTTTGTTTTAGACTTAGGGTTCTTTTCTTTCTTTCACCATGGTGAGAGGTTGGTCGGTGTGTGGCTAGTGATCATGATTGTTGTTGATATGAGGGGGAACTGGCGCGATGAGGATTACCGAGTTGCAAAAGCAGAATGGATTTTTAAAGAAAAAATGGTAGCATACACAATTGTTATGTGAAAAGACCAAATCTTATTATCCTATGTATATGAGTAGGGTACTATATGTCAAGCATCTATCTAAACTGAATTTGTCAATAGCGCAAAAACTATGAACGGCTTCCAAGCTACAAGGAGCTCTTTTTTCTGAAAAATTGCAATAAACACTTTTGAGTTTGAAAATTTGAGAAAACAATTCCAGACGTAGATAGTGTGCAACCTTAACTCAAAATTCCTTATATTTTGGCCCCAAAATACAACGAATTTTGATTTGCAATTTTCGGTGGATCTCGACACTAGCTACAACTGGAAATGTATTCTCAATTTTTGGCAACTTTAATTTTTCATTTCATTTTTTTCAAAGTAAAAAAACCAACCCGATGTACCTCGGGAGCTATTTGTCCTCTTTCCCGGCAACATACAAATGTCGGACTAGGGAGAAAGATTAATAGTAGCTGAAGGGCGAGCAGTGGCGTAGCCACACTAGAGCTGCCTTGTCAAATGACTACACAGATCTTTTTTGTTATACAAGCAAATTTCATGTAAATAATAATACTAATAAATAGTATAGATACGTGTATTTGACTACACAATTTTGCATTGACTACGCAGCTGAGGGGGAGTATTAGCGGTAGGCTTGAGGACGTGGAAGGAGCAGGCTAGGCCACCGGCGACGGCCATGACGGCGCCGTCGTTGCCAGAGCCGCAGTAGTTTGGCGCGGAGAAGACGGTGACGAACTTGCCGTCGGCGAACTGGTCGTCGTATCCGGCGTCCTTCATCTCGTGCGCCCTGCACACCATGTCAACCCCGTTCTTGTCGCAGAAGTCCAGCACCACGTCGGCACCGAAGGTGAAGGATGTACTTCTCCGGGGCTCGCCCCAGCCATCCTGCCAGTCATCGTCGGCCGGGTCCGACCAGAGCAGGTCGCACACGAGGCCGGACTCGGGGACGACGTGCAGGGGGCGCTCGATCTCACGGATCTGGTCCAGGCTCTCCAGCTCCGGCGACAGCCCGCCGTGCACACACAACATCCTCTTCCTCCTAGTGCCTTTGCCGGCGACGACAAGCGCGGCGAGCGGGAGACACGCGAAGACGGCGTTGAACTCCTTCCATGACCTGAAGAGTCTCCGGTTCTGGCACTCGGCGTAGAAGCCGTAGCTCTGGTTCACGTCCTCACACTCGTGGTTGCCGCGGAGGAGGAAGAAGCTGCCGGGGTACTTGACCTTGTACGCCAGCAGGAGGCATACGGTCTCGACGCTCTGCTTGCCACGGTCCACGTAGTCCCCGAGGAAGAGGTAGCGGTTGGAGGCGGAGGGGACGCCGGTGGCGGAGCGGAAGATGCGGAGGAGGTCGGGGTACTGGCCGTGGATGTCGCCGCAGACGTTGATTGGTGCCGGGAGCTCCAGCAGGGTCGGCTGCGAGAGTAGCACGTTCTTGGCAGCGGAGCAGAGATGGTGCATCTCGGCATGGGTCAGCGGCGGGGATGCCGACAGTGAGGTTGGTGATTCCTCGTCCTCGGCGGCGAGGAGGCGCCGGATCACATCGTCGAGGTTGAAGTCGAGCTCTGGCGCCGCCGCGTCCATGGATGGATCCGGATCGCTAGTTTGGTTTGCTCCGAAACTGGATTAGCTATGACGAATACTCTACTGCGTATGTCCATGGAGTATATATTCTAGGACAATCGATCGACGTTGGAATTGGATTAGGACTCGGACACCGAGGTCAGAACGGATTCCGTATGTGAACCGGCCTTATACAGTACAAAACAGACCTTTCAAAATATTTAGAAAAATGAATCATACGAATTTCTGACCGTTCTGCAACTCTCAGTGAATTTCTGGCTTAGGATTTAGATGGCTCGATGTCTCGAGGTGCTCAACATCGGAGGGATATATGTTGTTTGGATTACCTGACATTTCTGTCCCACTATATAACAGGGACGGTACAGATGCATGACACGCTTAATCTTCCCTTCAGTAATAAATGACGGTTTGGCCTAGTATTACATCACAATGAACTTGTCCGTCATAGGTGACAAAACTTAAAATCCTGTCATATTTTATGGATCATGCATATATGGTGGTTTTGACTTTGTCATCATGCTATTTGTCACAAAAAGTCATTTCTTAGTACCGACATAGACTTGAGCTCTTTGTTCCAAATCTGTATCCAAGTCTATGCTCGACATCTTATTGCACTCCCAGAGACCGAATCAGACAACAAAAAGGCTGAAGGAAGTTCTCTTTCCATTCCAACTAAACAAAGTGAAAAATATGGGGAGAGCGAAACATAAATTGTCTCCGCAGTGGCGTCAGCTTCCAATAACCATGAAGCCAACATTTTATAAGCAACCCTCATGGTGGATAACCAAAGTACTAAGTGAAAAATATGGGGAGAGCGAAACATAAATTGTCTCCGCAGTGGCGTCAGCTTCCAGTAACCATGAAGCCAACATTTTATAAGCAACCCTCATGGTGGATAACCCAAGTATATGGCATGCTTAAGTTTGGCAAGAAGAGCTTCAACACATCTTGAATTTATGTTAATCACATGCTAATTACCAATCAAAATTAACTAATCAGGTCACACAGCTGATAACCCACTCACAGAACAAGCAACCCACGAGATTCCACACGAGATGTCAACATAATACAAACAAGCAACCAGAAAAGACTGCAACATGCTGAAAAAACAGATGAGATCCACCAGTCTTCTGCTGACTGCAGCTCCTTCACTGACCCATGGATTTCAGTAACCTGCAGGCTCATCCTTGACAGTTCATGGAGATAAGCAAAGCCACGTGTAATATATCTCCACCAATTGATTGGTCTTCAACTCATGCGCACACGATGACCAAACAATGTTCATGATCTTGTTGCCATCCATCAAAAGTTGTTTCTGACCAAGATAGCTAACCTGAATTCTGGGCAACAATACAAACCAACGGTGGCCCGTTTTATGACAAAGAGAGCACAAGAAAGTGCCAACACAACATACAGTCAATATCCCTCACCCCAGCACCAAAATCATGCTACCTACAGTCTACAGATATGTAACCAGAAAAACTGCACTTTGCTGCTGAACATAGCACGTCAAATCCACATTTTCAAGAGAATGCTGCTGAAAGTGGCAGCTCCTACAAGATTGCTCCAGTTCAGGTACAAATGCAGCCCTACAGCTTTCATATACCTCGGACGCGAAATACGTCTCTGGACCAGTTGATAAGGACAGTTCATGACTCAGAACCAAAGAGTCAAAGGCAGGAAAACTGGCAGGAGAAAATAGTTTGATCCAGCAACAAAAACAACATATTCAAATGAATCGGTTCCATTGAGACCGTCTGAATCAACCTAATACTCCTAGAAATATGCCACAACAAATAACTGGAACAGCTCTTGCGAGAAAAGGCAATAGGAAAATGCCGGCCAACAATGGCGTAATACAACAGCAATCTATCATCGGTGTTCTACCCACCCTCTCAATACTCTCTCAACCTTTACCAGCAGTCAGACCTACCAAAAACTCATACAACAACAGCAGCAGCAAAAAGGTACACACAGCTTCAGGATGTTCTTCACCCTGCAAATGCACAGTTAGACAGACCATCTCTCTCTCTTGGGCATAGACGTTGCTCCACAATCCAGCACTCTAGCTCCTCCCTCCGGGGACAAAATTGGCTCGACTGCACCGCCGAAGACTAAAACTACAATACGACCGTCCTCACAGCATGACAGCTGCCTTGTCGGGAGTAACGTCCTCAAGGACGGTGGCGACCAGCGGCTCGTAATGGTCCGCACCAGCACCGCACCATGCTGCAGGCAAAGATTTGTTAGAACCTCTAATTCTGAGAGGGAACCGAAAGACTGAACAAAATCAGAAGAGATACTAAATGATGTCACTCCTCAGCCAAGACTACATTTTGACTTGGAGAAGAAAAGTACATCGGGACCGCGAATCTACAACGCACCTGTTCCCTTCATAAAAAGGAAAATGGGAGCATCGCAGATTTCTCCTCTGGGACGGTGCGGGAGGAAGAACACACAGTTATCCTCGTCGACCATAGCATCCGCTCCATGCGCTTGCACCTGCCAATGTCATGCAAATAGAATTGCCAGTCAGATCAGAACCCAACGTAAAATGCTAGATAAACTAGCACAGATACAGGCATAAACAGTGGCCGGTTCCATGGCTAGCCACCACACATTGGAGCGACATATTGTTTTATAGACTTTACCACAAAAACTTCTCTCTTGAACTCGGTGGCGAGGCACTCGATGGCGATGTCATCGCCGAACGCAGCCGCGCGGCCATCCCTGTTCTCGTCGACGGTCAGCAAGCCCTCCTCCGTGTACTGCAGGGTGATGATGTCATGCTCATCCTCCACAGAACCGGAGATGGACATGTACTTGGCCCAGCTATCCCCGTCGTTGACAGCGATGCATCTCTCCTTGTATATAGTCTCAGCTGCGGTTTCCCTGCAAGGGGCAGTGAAGAACATGAAGATGGTGAGCACATACCACCAGGAAAATCAGTTGACCAACCTCTGTGGGTTCTTGTCACAGATTTACAAAGTACTAGAGCACAGGGCTAAATTGATTGGTACATAAATCAACTTGAGATGTACTAGAATTGAACCAGAGTCAGGCAAGCTAGCATAATGGTGTACCAAACAATGCAGTACTAGAAGATAGATTATTAACAGCCTGGACACATGGAAATTTCATATTTTGTGCCAGGCTGCTCCTCTTACAGCAGCACTTGTGTGGCAACGGCGCAACGCTATGAGCATGATCCCTTGGTTGACCATGGAGTTGCATCGATTGGTGTTTCAAGGCATACTGACACGAGAAAGAATTCAAGAAACATGACGTCTGAATGTAAGCAGACACAGAATACTCGGCTTCTTTGTTAGGACAGAGATGTGATTCGGTCTGAAATCTCAAGATTTCATTTCACGCAGTTTTCGTATATCATTTCAGTGTGTAAAAATTGAACAGCCGAAAGACAAGATCGGCGTGATTATCGCAGGACAGAATGAGGTATTCGGCGTGTTTCGTGGCGCATGTGGCTGCAAGGAAAGAAAGGCAAGATGGGATCTTTGAAGGGGAAGGCTCGGCCTTGAGATCCATTGTAACGCGACTGGGCAAACAGATGGTGGATTCGGAATTACCTCTGGATCCCGATGTCGACGAGCTCCTGGACGGCGGCGTCGAGCCCCTCGCGCTCATCCTTCTTCGCGAGCAGCTTGACCTCCTGTACGACGTGGACGCCCCAGCCGGCCGTCAGATCCGGCGCGTAGAGGTGGCGCACGGCGGCGTCCACCGCCTCCCTGTCGGGCTCGCCCTCCACGGGATCGGCGCCGTAGACGGCCTGGAATCGGCGCACGGCGCGGAGGCGGAGGTCGCGCGCGGTGGCCTTGGCGGTGGCGGCGGCGCGGCGCGCGGCGGTGAAGAGGCAGTTGCCGTCCGAGTCGACCTCGCCGCCGTGGTCGAGGCGGAAGACGACGGCCTGGGCGGAGAGGGAGGCCGGGGGTTTCCAGGCGACGCCGCGGTCGTGGATTTGGAGCAGGCGGCGGCGCTGCTGGTCGTCGAGGGACCAGACGGCGGACCAGGATGGGGAAGGCCAGGTGAGGAGCTGCGGCGCGGGGGATGGCGGGGCGGGGGAGGAAGGGAGCGGGTCGGCGGCGGGGGCAACGGCGGTGGGGGAGGCGTCGCAGAGGAGCTTGCCCATTGTGGGATCGGCTAGGGTTGGGTCGCGCGCGCACGCTCGCTCGCTCCTCCGCCGGCCGCTGCTGGCCTTTTTCGATTTCTTTGCTGGGAAATAAAAATGGATTCTTTTTGCGGTGTGGCGGAGGCGACGCGTCGTAGGTAGCCGTTGAACGGGGGACGGGGGTAGGTGGGTAATAAACGGGACGACAACTTATTACCGTTGCTTCCCGCTAGCTGGCCGTTGCTCTTGGCGTTTTGCAAGAGCAAAAACAAAGAACCAACAAATCCAACCCCGACAACAAATTCCCACTGTAATGATGTTTAGGCAAATGCGAAATGCGAAAAAGTTCGAGTTTCCCAACTAGAAGTGCACGGTCCCGTATTCACCTCGCTCACAGTCCTATAGCTCACTGCGTCCGCATTGCTCCACTCTATTTTTCTCCCGCGCCACTCACTTCTCCCATCCACGACTTCCTTATTTATTTATTTTAAACAAAACGGGTAACATTGTCTCATTTTATTTAAAAAAGTAGAAAAGAATTGACCGGCTCATTCGCAGGGGAACCGGCCGAAAACCCGTACAATACACCAATGTTGTCATGAAACACGACCACACTGGGCACACCACCATAGCCAACCCGGCTACCCACACGAAGCACAAACACATAAGGAGACCGCGTCGAGGTTGCCACGAAGTTTCATCGTCATCACTCCTTCGCGAGCCAGCAACTCCGACTTCACCAGCAGCTTCCCAAACGGAGCCTCACAAAAGTGTCGTATACTGTGCCGGTCTATGCCAACAATTGGCCACACGCGCCAAGGACAGACAGCTCCGAATCTGGCGACGAGCTTCATAAGGGAATTATGTTGAACTTGCGCCGACCGAGAACTCTGCAAGGCCACCGGTGGTCGGTCATCGTTGCCGCCTGGACACTCTCCACCGCAGCTCCGACTCCACAGCAACACAACGGAGCAGAAGAACCCATCAGACACGCCGAGATACTCGACTATCAAAGTCCAGTCGCGACCCAACCCTATCACCCCTCTACCGCTTTACACTCCTTTCTTCCCCACCTTCCTCCATTACCACGCCTCCGTCTAGACTTCACGGTGTGAGCAGCGGATATGTTAGTGGCACCGGAGTACCATGGTTACCACGCATCACCGTTCGTCATTCTCTCAGTGCCCCAACCGGGACCTTTCCATTGGAGCGGTCCACGATTAGCTTTGTCATCTTCTGCAGGACATGTGCCTTGTTTGTTCTCATGATGGCGTGGTGCTCCATGTCGATTTTTTTATTAAAAAGACCACATGACCGAGTAAATTGTTAGGAAATACCACCTTGTAAATAAATTGTCAGAAAACAGCAGCTTCACTCTGGCGACACGACCACCAGGCGACATGAGAATTGATAATAACCCCTTCAATTTGTGCACCTTTGCTCTTAACGCTCTTTGTTCATTTGCCTCACTTCTATCCCCCCCCCCAACCCACCCCCTAGTTCGTCTAATTATCATTGTTATCCCCATTGGCATTATTATCTTTGAACTAAGTGAACTAGATGAAACGCCGTGCGGCTACGGGAAAATAAGCAGATAAATAGTTGACTACATGTGAGACAACTTACAACCCTTTGATCAACCCCATTGGATATTGGGACACATCCCCGCCTTCTCAATTTTTTCGTCCCTCTGAATCTCTGTAGTGTGAAATGAATATGTTTTTTCATCTTTGGTGACCATAGTTTTGCATGGGCCAAAAGTCAATGTACCGATTTTGTAATTCTCTTTCCTGAACAGTCGGGCAAAAAGGATGATGCAAAAACATGTTAAGTTGAGAATTTGATTTTAAATTCTGAATGGTGATATTAGTATAAACAAAGAGCTTTACTGAAGCACAGCATTTTTCCTTCATAGAGAAATCTAGGAAAAGTAAAGGTTTATCGTGTGGAGAAAGCAAATTTGATCTCACTATTTTGAACAAAATGATACACAATTGAATGCATATGAACTAAAAATAGTCTCGGCACCAAAAGGTTAAGAAAGATGTAAAATAAAGAATCTAAGATTCTAACCTCACAAATGTTATTCTGCTGCAATATGAAAAAATCAAGGAGAATTACCATATGATCTCCCTCATTAAACTGTGCCGATGCATGACACCTGACACACTTAGGCAAGAAAGAGTACTTGTCATATTATTTACGAGGTAGTCCTCCTTAGGAGTTCATTTTGTTAGTTGGCCTCTTTTATAATAAAAATCATCCATGTCCACACACCGCCACAATCTAGGCCCTTTTGCAGCCTCTCTCCATGAGCGGCACACGGGCCCCGCAACGAGGACAAGTTCCACGGCGTCGAGCTTGCTGAGCACATGAGAGGGAGCAAGTCGAGAGGCAGCTCTGACCAGTCCGGCGGAGGTTCTCTTTTCTTATATGAGAAAAGAAGAATGATGATTATTGTATATATTTACGACTACTGTTTCAAAAAATGAAACTTATAATTTTTTCTCGAAACACAAAATTTATAGAAAAAACTATCAACATCCGGAAGAATAAATATATAGATTCACTGTCTATATAAAGTATTGTAGGTGTTCGTATATTATTTTTCTATATGAATTTGATCAAACTTTACGTTTTTGGACTTCTAAAAGCCTATGTGCGTTACTTTCAGGAAGGATAGGTGTACTGCTTCATGTGAGGCGACGTCTCATATTTCTTGCGTCTAAAACTATATATGACTCCTTGTTTAAATAAAAATATGACTCCATTGTGTGCATGCATGGTTCAGAACAAAAGCCTCTTGCCAGTGTGAAACTATGTCCACCTGCAACATCCCGCATAGCGACGTGTGACGACTTTGACCATTTGAGGTGGTAGTGGCACGACTTGCAAATGGATGGACATGAGATTTAGCCTCCACCAAGACGGGCGCCGTACCCATCTTCTTCTTCTTCTTCTTCTTCTTTTTATATTCTTTTGGCGAAGGAGGTACCGATCTTCAACGATTTGAGCTTGACGCTATCAATCTATATATATAAACGTATAAGCTGGTGAGGTTATTCCAAAGGCAAGACAATCACAAAGTTTTTGCCTCGTACGACCACACAGAGATAATTAAGATCGAAGCGGAGATCATGGGGCGATCTTACTCTTCGTCTTCCTCCGGCGCACGCGCAGCGGCTATCCTGGCTATCATATGCTGCTCTCTGCTATGCTCGGAGGCCACCCAAGGTAATTAAGCATCAAAGATACCGAAATTCATATGTACTCTATTTATCATACTGTATTTATGTGCATGATGCAGTTCAAAAGGAGGGAGACCGATCGGCGGGACTGAGTCGTCCACCGCAAGGGCACTCGCCGGCGGCGCCGCACCTGAAGATCGCACGCAGGCAGTTGCGGACGTCCCATGCAGTTCATACGGATGGAACTCGACCACCGCTGCGTCCTCCATCACCGACGGCCGCGGGGCAACCAAGTCCCGTTAACCCAAGTCCCTGTTGCTTGTAGGATTAAGCTTTAATTTGCACTATTTTCTCTCAACTTTGCACACCATGGTACGTAGCTGTTCGATTCAGTTAAACTTAGCTGAATAAACGGGCTCTGTCAATCCACAATTCTGAATTCTGTACTTAGGGGCTGTCGGAAGAAGGGAAGCCAGTTTCTCCTCCCGTGAAATATGTAGCTGTACCCCACCATCGTGGTCGGATCAACATGTCCTGGCCTAGATGATGCTCAACCATCATCTAATCAGCAATCACTTTAGAATGTTGTACCAAATTAACCTCCCTTTTTGATCGCTTTACTTAAAGCTCCTAATTTTCTGACAGAGAACTCCCATGTAGTGGTGCTGTAATAGCATGGTTAATAATATAGCCGGCAGCGGGCTCTAAGCTCATGCCATGTTAGCGGAAATCATCACAAATACTATAGCATATAATAGTCTCGCTCTTAATTAGCTTAACTATATTGAGTTTTTACGTTATTACAAGCACCAATAACGGCTGGTCCATGTCATAAACTAAATCAGTGGCGGAGCTTGGGCCAACAAGCTGGAGGGCAAATGAGTTAGAAAGGCCTTTTGGAATTGATTGAGGAGGCAAATAAAGTAAAAAATAGGGATTTTCTAATCAAATTTGCCCGATTTTAAGGGGGTAATACATGAAAAAATCAAGCCCCGTAGAATTGCAAAATTTTGATTTTTTTGTCAGGGTAACCATATTTCTTTGACGCTACTATTTGCATGAACATATGTAAGAAAAAATAGGGATATGCAAAATAACCAGAAATATCACATGTATATTATGGACCTACATACTACTACCAGAGCATACGCTCTCAATATATAAGCTTATAAAAATGACATATAATAAACAAACCTACAAAGATGGCACGGACTAGAAACCAACAACAAGAGACTGAAGCAAATTATTTTAGGGGTAAAAAAATGAAAACAAAGTATATATTGGCTACATCTTGAACACCTTCAGATCCTTTTTCTCAGGCACACGACAAAACCTAACTTGCACGGATAAATTATTATAGGGAACACATAAATGAGAACAAACTATATATTGAGCACCTTCAAATCACTCTTTCTCACAAACTATATATTGAGCACCTTCAGATCACACTCTTTCTCAGGCATCAAAAACATAACTTGCAACAATATGATTGGCGGAGCATTTCATCACACTTCCAAATCTTGTTTTCCTTGATCAGCCCGGACTCTGGCACGGGTCTGATAAACTCTTTTACCTTCACTATTGTTGCAGTTGTCACTGAGAACGTACCAGCAAAATGTGCTTTGCTTAGCAACCCCAGCAGCAGCCGGAAGCAGGCAAGCTGTAGTCCTCCCGGTTGCCATGTCAAAGACCATGCCCTGATCCCTACCCCTGCCACCGATCCAGCAGACACAGTTGCCCTTGAGTCAGAACTCAGGAACACCACCTCCTTGAGCAGTGGCGGCGCCACAAAATGAAGTGTATGTTTTTATTCCATTACTGAACTAGTAGAGTAAATCCATCAGAATAACACCAACCTGTCTTTGACTTAGTGGCTAGCCCAGCTTCAATTTGTCCGCGCGACAAGATAGGTCTGAAGTTCAATTCCTCTCCCTACCATATTTTTCACTGGCTCATTCGTAGGTCTTTTTTTCATGATATACAACGGTTTTGGGTGTCCTTCTTGGTTCACCTGCTCTACCAATTTTTTTTCAGTTTTGATGTCTATTGTCGTTAAATGTTGATTGTTGTATTCTTAATTTTTGTTGTCTACTTAATTTTTTTTTTCAAAATGGTTGTCTACTTATATTATAGGGCACTCCACGAAGCTTTTCATATACGTATACGTATGTCCAGATATTTAGGTCGTGCTAGTTCTCTCCGATTCTACGTGTGCTCGCCTATTCCCGCTGCAGCCAACGCGCATGCGCCCTCGATCCGCCGCCGGCCGCTCCTGGCTGCTCCCCCATCCACTGACGGCCGCTCCTCTGTGCTCCCTGGTAGATCCGCCGCCACCGCCCCCTTGTCCATTATCTCCCCTCACTCTTGTTCGCTCCCTCTTGTGGATTACATGTGAACGGATAGACGTCGTCTAGAGGGGGGTGAATAGGCGATTTAAAACTTTTTCCAAGGAGCCGGAATATCCGGTACAAGAATGACCCGGAAATTCCGGTATGCTTGATATAGGCGGAATAAAATTAGAGATTTACTTTAACAAGCATACAACCTAGATATAAATACTAGGCTCACCTATGTGCACGAACAACTTATGCTAAGAAATACAAGTAACAAGGTGATAGCAAGATATATGACTTCAAGCACGAAGGCTATCACAATGTAAAGTGCATAAGAAAAGAGCTCGGGTATAGAAATAACCGAGGCACGCGAGGACGAGGATGTATTACCGAGTTCCACCCAAAGGGTGTACGTCTCGTTTGGAGAGGTGTGCGCAACCACAACAGGTTAGCCGCAATGCCACAAAGTCTCACCTTCTTCTCCTGATGAACTCAACCACAAAAGGTTGCGAGTTCATCTTCCACTATTGATCTCCTTTGGGATGGAGATAGAATCTCGTACAACTCTTGAGGCACACACCCACAACTTAATTAGGGGCTCTCAAGTGACCACAAAAGGTCTTGACCACAAAAGGTCTTGGCCACAAAAGGCGTCTAGGGTCCAAAGAACCAAGAGTAACAAGCTCACAAGTATCACCACAACGAATCCTTGTGGAGGGCTCAAACCGATGCAAATGCAATGGCAAGAGCACACGAAGTGCTCAAGTCCTTCACTCTCAAATTCCAACAAAGCAACAAATGCTTATGGGGGAATAAGAGAGGAATAACAAAAGAAACCACAAAAGAGTCAAATCCTTCACTCCCAAATCCCACCAAAGTTAACTAATGCTTACGGGGGGAGATGCGAGGAAGAACAAAGGAGAAGAACCACAAAGAAACTCCAAGAACTAGATCCACTAGGTTCCCCTCACTTAGAGGAGAGATGGATTGGTAGGATTGTAGATCTAGATCTCCTCTCAACTTTCCCTAAAGAATATGGAAGAATCAATGGAGGGATTGAGAGGAATCAAGCTTTTCAATGTCAACAATGGAGTAGGAGAGAGAGGAATTTCGTGCTACCTTAGTTGGGCAAGGGAAGAAGAAGGGGAGGGGTATTTGTACCCCCCAGTAAATAGAACCGTTGCACCCAGAATTTAGACCGGAAATTCCGCCCAAAGTGAAATTTCCGAGCTGATTTTCCGGTTCCAATCAGTGTCTCTTTTTCGAGAAAAACTGCGAGAATCGGATATTCCGGTTCAGTGCAGAATCGGATATTCCGAGTAACTGAAAACTGACAGAAACAGCAAAACCAAAACTGCAATATCTTTTCCATCTGGACTCCGTTTTTGATGATTGTTGGCTCGTTGGAATCGTTACAACGAGCTCTACTTGAATATGCATAGAAACATCATAGTCCATCATGTGAGGATAAAACCAAATGGGGAAAGGTTTAACTTTCCTAAAACATGTAAACCGGTAAAACCTCCAATATCAAAAACGTCACAAGATATTCATACGAAATCTGTTTTTGATGAACTAGAGCTTAGTATGGAGATAAACCAAGCTATAAATCCTCACATGGATGAAAGCCAACAAGTTTTCCAAAGTAAGACAGTTTCCGATGAACAAGAGCTTGACATGGAGATGAACCAAGCACTAGTTCCTCACCACCATAAAAGCCAAATAAGAACCAAGAAATATGATATGCCAAGTATGCAAAGGTTTGAGCTCTCCACAACAATGCGATCGAGTTACTAACTTGAGAGCCCCTCTTGATAGTACGCCTATCTATCCTATAGCCCTATCAAGATCATACCTTTGCCTTGAGCATTCCACTTGAGTTGGATGAAGACTATCTTGATCTCTTCAAGTGGTTCATCTTTTCTTGATTGCGCGTCCAAGCACATGCTTGATGAAGACTTTTACAAATACTCCCCCATGCTCACAATGGGAGAGTCTCGCTAAGCTCCGTCTTCATGTATCCATAGCAAGCTCCAAGCATAGGATCTCTTCAAGAATCTTCTCTTGGTCTTGCACATCTCACCTTGATGACGATCACCACATGACGTCATCCTCCATGAGCTATATGAAATCTTCATTTGATGCAATCCCATGTGAAGATACCTAACCTCATATAAAGATATCACACACATATATCATGGGTTAGTTCACAAAGTTATGCAGACAAGTGTTTACCATCCCAAGAGATACATGATCGCTCTTGGTACATCTTGTAGCTTTGTGTGTTGATCAACATCTTGATCAACCTTGTATCTTCCAACATTTCTTCACTAATATGATGCCTTGAATCCTTCAAGACATACATGCAATATGCTCTACTCAACACATAAGCTTCAAGAGTCCAACACATGAACTCCACAATTCCATGGACAAGATCTATAAGGATATCTCAATGCAAACATTAGTTCATAGAGATTGTCATTCAATTACCAAAACCACACATGAGGGAAAATGCTCTTTCAACATGTGTTGTCCAAAAAAAATCGCTGGTGGCACACTTGTTACTGTTCGCCCCCCTCGTCTCAATTCCTGGCTCCGCCACTATCCTTGAGCATGAATTGAAGCCACATTATTCCCCCCGAGAAACACTGAGTAGCCCCCCCAAGTCGGTGACGGCATCCCACCACAGTTGGCGCGGATGATAGTACCCAAGAACAAATACTTCATCCTCAGCTACACGACGACGACCGCCTCCTGGCAGCTTCAAGTTAACCATGCAGCTTACGTTCCTCCATATCTGGTACATATTATCATCACAAAACACTAGGTTCTTGGCACTGGTATAATCTGAGAGCGTGTTGTACGGCGGGGCGAAGCTGGTGGCAGGGTCGAAGGGTAAGGGTTCGAGTGTGGCAGGCGGATTCGGGTCAGGCCCAACAGATCTCCGACGCATCATATAATGTCGTCGGTCTGCAGCATACGAGAAAATGCGACAAATCACATCATCATGTGGTTCCCGGCGCCCGGCGGTCCGGTAGGCAGAGCAGGTGGACGTCACCGTAGCGAGTAAGGCAGTAGATCAAGCCTTTACCTTTCTTCTCACGGTAGACGACATCGACGAACTGGTCTCCGCCGCGAGGGGGACGGGGTCGAGGTGAAGAGGATCGTGTGCAGAAAACAAAATTTTTCCTAGCAACGATATCCTTAAACTAGCCAAGATCTACACTATGCAGATATAGTAGTACGGCGGAGATCGGAATACATACCCTCGTAGACCGAATAGCGGGGATTACGCTCCCGCACAAGCGTTGACGATGAAGACGATGTAGCCGACCTCTAGGTCGCGAAGAACTCGGCACGACGAAGACGACGAAGATGACCTCGAGGTCGGGTGGAGGAAGTAGGCCTCCGAGTACCGCTAGCGCAGCACCTCGCAGGGCGTTACACACATACGGTGGAGACGACGGCCTCTGAAGCTCCAGTCCAGGTCGAGCAGCGGAAGACTTGGACCAGAACACCAGCAGCGCGGCGGCGGGCTATGGTGGAAGAGATCCCCCTCTCAACTCGGCGCAACTCTGACAAAGTGAATCACGAGATCAAGAGAGAATTTGGGAATTAATTGGTGCATTAAAAGGCCAGGGGTGCCCCTTCTTATATAGGCTTCCGGGGGAGCCAACCTTGCCAGCCAGGCAATGTGGGACTATCCAAAAGTATCACCGTTATTGTCACACTATATAAGATATGACGTTTGGTGCGATCAAAGTATCTTCCAGGGATAACAATAAGAGTTGATATCACGGTCTTAAGGCGTAATGACTATGTCCTATAAATACTGGGTATGTCCATCACATCGTTACACCTAACGATATGACTTCCATTGCCAACCGGCGCCATGCCCTATGATCAGAAAACCTCGATCATCAATTGCGCAATGAAACTAGTCTTAGTAGAGGCTACTAGGGACCTGGTTGTTTTATCTACCACACCTGTATTAATGTTTTCACTTAATACAGTTATAGCATAGTATAAAACATATAATGAACGATTGGGATATTGCCAATAAACTATGTTTATTAAGTGCCTCTAGGGCGTATTTGAAAGTGCATGGTTGCCCCCATGTGTGGTTTTGGTAATTAATGACAATCCTTATGGACTAATGTTTACATTGAGATATTATTTATAGATCTTGTCCATGGGAAATTATAGGAGTTCATGTGTTGGACTTCAAGATGACTTAATGACCAATGCTCTATTCAAGGATTTATATGATGAATGGTCATGTGTAGAGTTGTGCTTATTGCAAGTATGGCTTGGAATAGAAGATTGAGTGAACAATCATGTTTACCTCCGAGCCATCATACATATCAAGAGAAGAAGATGAAGTACAAGTTCAATATGATGCATATCGGAAGATATCCTTTGATTGAAGCTTGCAAAGGAAACATGAAGACAAAGCTTAGCGAGTCCCTCCCAGAACGGAGTATGGGGGAGCATTTGGAGAAGTCTTCATCCAGCATGTGCTAGCAAGCACAATCAAGAAAGGTGTTTCAACTTGAGAGAGTCAAGATCGTCATCATCGAGCTCAAGTGGAATGCGCAAGGCAAAGGTATGATTTTGATAGGTTTTCTATTTTACCGATCTCATGGTGTTAGTGGGAGACCGGGTTTTAGGATAGATGGCGTACTATCAAGAGGGGCTCTCGAGTGAGTAACTTGATCGCATCTTTGTGGAGAGCTCAAACCTTCGCATACTTGCCATTTCATCTTTCTTAGTTCTTACTTGGTTTTTCTCCTTGTTGGGTTTTGGTGCTTGTTGTAATCTTCACGACAAACCCAAGTTCACCGAAAACGAATTTCATATGGAAAACTTGTTGCGTTTTCGGTTTTGGAGGTTTGCCGATCATTCCTTTTTAGAGAGGTTTTAACCTCCTCCATTTGGTTTTATCTTCCATTGTTGGACCATGAGGTTTATCTGCATGATCTTATAAAGCTCTTCGTTGTGATTCCAACGAGCCAAAAATCATCGAAAACGGAGTCCGGATGGAAAAGATATTGAAGTTTCCGTTATCGGTTTTGCTGCAGTTTTTCCTAGGCCGGAATCTCCGGTCCTAGACCGGAAACTCCGGTCTGTGCAGGACCGGAATCTCCGGACTCAACGTTTTTCTCCAAAACTACTTTGAATCTGTTCAGCCCCTGGTGGGGGGCGGAGTTTCCGGCCCTAGGGCCGGAGTTTCCGCCCCTGGATGAACTTTCCGGCCCAGGGCACCGGAGAGTTTGCCCAAGACTCGGCGGTGTTGACAGTGTTCAGCCCCTGGTGGGGGCCGGAGTTTCCGGTCCAAGTAGGCCGGAGTTTCCGCCCCTGGCCGGAGTTTCCGGCCCTAGTGCCCGGAAACTCCGGTGTGAAGTTTTCCTGCAACGGCTCTTTTTCGTGGGACCTATAAAAAGGCCCCTTCTTCCCCAGAGAGAGCAGCTCTTCCAAGCACGAATTTTCCCCCTCTCTCTCCTCCATTGTTGACCTTGGAAAGCTTGCCCCTCTCTCATTTCCTCCCATGATTCTTGCATATCTTTGAGGGATTTGAGAGAGGAGATCTAGATCTACATTTCCACCAATCCATCTCTCCTCTAAGTGAGGGGAACCTAATAGATCTTGATCTTGGAGTTCTTGGTGCATCTCCTCTTTGTTCTTCCTCTCTTATTCCCCCATAAGCATTTGTTGCTTTGTTGGAATTCGAGAGTGAAGGATTTGAGCACTTGTGCTCTTGCCTTTTGCATTTGGTGCATCGGTGTGCTCTCCACGAGGATTCGTGGAAGTTGAAAGTTTGTGAGCTTGTTACTCTTGGGTCCTTGGACCCTAGACGCCTTTGTGGTGGTTGGACCCTTGTGTGGTCACTTGAAGCCGTTCGGGAGCCCCCAATCCCATTGTGGGTTGTGCCCCGGATTGTTGTTGAAAGGCTCCGGATTCCGCCTCGAAGGAATTCCGATAGTGGAAGGTGAACCAAGCCTTTGTGGTGCGGTTCATCGGAGAAGAAGGTGAAACCTTTGTGGTTGTTGAACCGTTGTGTCGGTTCACACCTCTCCAACGAGACGTACTCCCTTAACAAGGAGGAACTCGGGAATACATCCTCGTCTCCGCGTGCCTCGGTTATTTCTATACCCGAGATTTTACTTATGCACTTTACATTGTGATAGCCTTCGTGCTTGAAGTATTCTATATTGCTATCACCTTGTTGTTTGTCTTGCTTAGCATAAGTTGTTGGTGCACATAGGTGAGCCTAGTTTATTTAGGTTGTCGGCTTGTTAATTTAAACACCTAGTTTTATTCCGCAATTAATAAGCCTAAACCGGAAAAGTTTTAAACCGCCTATTCACCCCCCCCCTCTAGGCGACATCATTGTCCTTTCAGTATTCCCTTCAGTCTCCCACTTGCACTAGAGTAACACTTAATCTAGTTTACAACTTGGTAAAAGCTCAACACCCATAGCATCTTGGTGCCTGCTCGCCTCGTGGAAGAGGAATACAGTCAATAGATCTCACACATTGAGACCTATATGTGCTTTGCAACACTTCTATGTCACCTAGTTTGACATCATCCTGTATCTTACGATGACGGTGAAATATATCCTAGTGGATGGAGTGAGACTGGAGCATTCGTGTAGCTTGGACCTTAAAAGTCTAAGAGATCTATTAAAGGGACTACCTACGCTCGGAAAACTGCTCAGTCAAATCACACTTGCTACTTCTGAAGTCACGATATATTTCTATACCTATGTAGATTATGCGATAGTGCATTCATATGCGACTTCGCAAACTAACCATGTCTATCTTCAAAATAAAGGACATCTCCTATATGAGATTTCTAGTCGTATGGGTCAGTGTCATAACTTGCATCATCGTAACCGCTTTACGGCAAGTTGTCTTTCCACTCTTACCCTTCACTAGAAAACATATCTTCAGTTCTCATAGACACTGAAAAATAAACTTAACGTTTGTTCATTGATCCACACAAGGATCACTCTAGAACATGTTCTTCAACCAAGAACTCGGGTCACACCAAGTCGAGCTTTCAGTCTGATAGCATCTATGTCTGATACATAGATAATGTCGAACATCATTTGCTATTACTGAAAATGCCAAGATAAACTTAATATTTTACCTAGTCATACAAGCAAGAACCACTTTCTTTGCTTGTCCTATTCTGAAACACTTCAGAATCTTGACTTAGGAAATATTCCGACTTAATGTTATTAAGCCCCTTACGATCTATACAATTATAAATCGGATGCCTAATATTGCTAACTTCATTTCATAGAAAATTTAATCACTTAAATAATCCTTTACACTCTACTAGAGGATCTGTGTCATTCAATATGTCGTTACATACAAAATCACAAATGACACCTAGCTCCCACTCAAATATGTCTTCCGCATATAAGATCAAGGAAAGCTACTTAGCTCCCACTCAAATATGCCTTCCGCATATAAGATCAAGGAAAGCTACTTTGCTCCCACTCACTTCTTTGCAAATGTAGGTTTCTTCAACTATTTTGGACAACTCCAAAATCTTTTGATCACATTATCAAAGTGAAGATTCCAGCTCCGATATGCTTGCTTCAGCCCATGAATGGACCACTGAAGTTTGCATACATGCTTAGCATCCTCAGGATCACCAACTCTTTCTTAATGACACTATTAAGAAACATGGTTTACTTATCCATCTATCAATTTCTCATTTGAAATTATAGTGATTGCTAAACGACCCAGAATAGATTTAGGCTTCGCCACTTGAGATAAACTCTCATGTGGTCAACTTTTGAATTTGTCGGAACTGTTTCACGACAAATCGATCCTTCTCAATGTCTATTCTCTCATAAAATTCCATATACTATCAACATCCTAGATGCCATCAAGAAGATCTCCCAAGTCATTATCTGGTTATCGTATATGGATTTTATTTCGGATCATAAATGACTCATAGCCATTTCTCAGACTTAGGTCCACCATCTCTTCTTCGTAGTTCGTAGGTTTATCATATTCCATTAATATGACCTTCATAACAAGATTGTCGTAACACACAGTGTGGAACACAACCTCGTATGCATGCGCTCTTAGTATGAGCTCAGAACATCATGATCTTGAATCTTTTTCAAGCTGTGGAGCCTGACACCGAAAACACTTTCGGTTGCGCCACTCTGATGTCTGGAGAGGAAGTTCACCAACTTCGTCTTGCTCTACTTTCTTTCTCACTTATACACTTGGATAAGAAACTATTTCTTTCGCAAGTTATATCCCGGCAACAGTTTTGCCTATGTCATGAGACATGTACCCAACTAACTCTTTAGGTAGGATATACTACAAAGATTAATCCATTTTAGGTTCGATCACATCGAAACACTAAATTGCTGAAACGACAATCCAGGCTAAAAAGCCATGCCATCACTCGTATGGTATTGTCTCCATGGATTCAAATGGTTTCCGTATTATCTAACGTGAGTGTTACGTTTCTAGCATATGACTCTAACGATCACAGTAATTCGGTAAGAGATTTATTTACCACACACTATCCAATAGAGTGTAATTATGACGTCCTAACACACCATAAGTTTGTATCCTTTGGCATTAATATTATGAATGTGGGAGCTTCTACCATCTAAATTCAAATTGGCATATGATCATTACTTCATAAGTATAGGACAACGAATTTGTCACTAACATATATGAACAAGTGTCTCGCTAGAGGAGACACGCTTATAACGATCATACTAACAGGCGATCTAGAGGGAGAGTGTCTATGGCCAGCACAACAACTTGTCTGCCATTATCAACACGCAATGTCGCCTCATCCTTTTAAGCTACTCAAGCAGTAAACCTGTTTTCATAAAACATGACTAGTTCAAAACTTAGTCACTACTGCGAGTACTTGCTTAGCTAAAACATTCATAACATGTATATCATATATACACCATCACCATCGATGACTTCCAGCGATCTGTTTCATCTTCTTGACACTTCCAACGTAATCAAGAACCATGAAGGTCAACGGTTCCCCTTGCATAACATAGTCTATGACAGAGGTTTTGCACTTGGCAACAATGTCTGTCATCCAGTGATCGAGCTGAGCGAGGCGTCTCAATGTTCATCAAGTATGAACATATGTCATTAAGTGTGACCGCCACATGCTCCCTCAATATGTGTATTCTCTTCCATCTTGGTTGAGAAGACAATCAGTATACGTACTGATAAACTTCATCAACCCAACCTTAGGGGTACCCGAGTTTAGCGACCATCTCATATGTTCGCGATCCAATAACTCGTACCCACCATTGGTTCTCTATGGCAGAGATCATAGCATACACTGGACTATGATGATATCATCCACACAAAATCTGATAATCCAAATTATCTTTTGTTAGCGGAATCTCCGGGTTTATCTCCTAGCGGGTATTGTAACACAAAGATCTAACGGTTTAAACAAGGAGTATCCTCAAGCTAAAGTATAAAACTATGAAGTTTGGACCCAACCTTTTAAGTTTTTCAATCGCAGGAATGCGCCTAATTTGAAATAATGCTATCACAATGGTTAATGTCTACAAAGGTTTGCAAAACAGACTATGTTCATTATATTCTGAGTTCTAGTATTTTAGAAAATAACTATCCGAACTCCCACTCAAACGAACATCTCTCCTGTCCGTTTAAGCGATTACACGACCCCCATCCATTGAACCACCCCTCATCGTTAGAGCCGGCAGCACAACTTCTGAACGGGAATCCGGCACCTAGAGGGGGGGGGGGTGAATAGGTGCTATTACAAATTTTAGGTCTTTTTAATTTTAGGCTCAACTCAAAGGTAAATTCTCTAGATAGATATGCAACTACGGTGAATTTACCTAAATGAGAAACTAAGCAATAGCAAGAAGCAAGTAAGGGAGAAAAGGGTAAAGGGAACCAAGTGAAGCACGCGGAGACGAAGATGTATTCCCGAGTTCCACCCAAGGGTGTACGTCTCGTTTGGAGAGGTGTGCGCTACCACAACAGGTTAGCCGCAACGCCACAAAGGCTCACCTTCTTCTCCGATGAACTCAACCACAAAGGTTTCGAGTCCACCTTCCACTATTGATCCCCTTTTAGGGCGGAGATCGAATCCCTTACAAACGCTTGAGGCACACACCCACAACTGAATTTGGGGCTCCCAAGAAGACCACAACAGGTCAAGGACCACAAAAGGTCAAGGTAACACCAAGAGTACAACAATGGTGAGCTAGGTTTTCCCACCGGAAACCCTAGCCACGAAATCCCCAAGTGAATGGGGGAGAAATGTAAATCCCTTCGGTGACGATGTAGATCTGGGCCTTCTCCTCCAATCCTCCAAAGATCTATGAGTTTGGGTGGGGGGATTGGGAGATCTTGATGAATTGAGCTTTCAAGAATGGTAGGAGAGAGAAAGTCTGAGAGCTCAAATGTTCTTGAGTGAGTGAGGGGATATTTATACTCCCCCTCAAAATCTGGCCGTTGGCTGTCTTGGTCACCCGGAAATTCCGGTATAAGTTGCACCGGAAATTCCGGTGCCCCGGAATATCCGGGCCTTTGAAAATATCCGGGCTGAATTTCCAGTTGAGATCAGAACAAATTCTGAACTTGACTTAGTCGATTTTCTTCGGTTGACTCGGAATATCCGAGTCCTTGAAATGTCCGAGCTGAATTTCCGGTTGGAGTCAGGGCCACTTCTGATTCTTGACTTAGCCAATTTTCCTGAGGTTGACCCGGAATATCCGGTTGGTGAATCGGAATATCCGGTCCTTGAAATCTCCGGGCTGATTTTCCGATTGAAGTCAGTGCCACTTCTGAATCTTGACTTAGCAATTTTCCTGAGGTTGCTTCGGAATATCCGGTGGGTGAACCGGAATATCCGGGTCCTTGAAATTTCCGGGCTGATTTTCCGATTGAAGTCAGTGCCACTTCTGAACTTGACTTAGCCAAAATCTGGGGCTGACTCGGAATATCCGGTGGGGGGACCGGAATATCCGAGTCCCTGAAGAATTCCAGAAACTCTTTTTCTCTACAGTTTGGCTTTAAGATTTATGATATGAGTTTCACCCAAACTGAAATACTTAGCAATAGGATTAGTATATCATTGTTATTGTTAACTAACACACAAAACACTAGGGATTAAGAAATGTTCTTTCAACTTCAAGGGTAGACAATTGTCAATCACAACAACTCTGTGACTCATGCTCGACCATTCGGCCTCCGTGTTCCGAGGCCATATCTGCATATGCCAGGCTCGCCACTATAACCTCCACGCCGACGCTTGTGCAACATGGCTTACACCCACTGTATGCGAACGACGATATGTCTGACACCCGATCATCACGGCCTGCCTCATAACGTATAACTTTCTTGGTAGTGCGTGTTGGAGGGAGGACACTAGTGGTATTTTGAAGGGATCATCTTATATAATTACCGCTACGTAACTAATATATACTAATATATAATCACACAATATAAGATGCACACAAAACATCAAATGTAATGCGACGTGATATGGTCCATGCACCATGGTCTTCTTGGCGCCCGCAGTTCATAAACAATTTAATAAACCTACCTTGACCATATCACATAGCCCCTGCAAAATAAAGTTAGACGCTTCTACTTTATCTTTTGCATATTTTACGTGGCTTGGTGCTGTCGTAAATAGAACCGCTTCATACCTACGAATCTTATGACCACAACAACGATCCAATAATTGCATGTTTAAGCATCCCTTTCGGGCCCTCCATTAAAAATGCAAGACCAACTAAAGAGAGAGAAACAAACACCCGCCAGCCACAGATACGCTACAAGCCGTATGTCAGTAGTGGAACCAGTCTCGCGTAAGCGTACACGTAAAGTCGGTTCGGAACACTTCATCAACTCGATGTCGCTGGAATCACAAGTGCACGCTAGAGGGTAGCAAATAACAGGAACGGTGCCCCCGTGTAGAACACGGGTTCTAACAGCGTACAACTATATCTACGATAGATCGGCTCTGATACCACTGAAGAGGATCGTGTGCAGAAAACAAAAAATTTCCTAGCAACGATATCCTTAAACTAGCCAAGATCTACATTATGCAGATATAGTAGTACGGCGGAGATCGGAATACATACCCTCGTAGACCGAATAGCGGGGATTACGCTCCCGCACAAGCGTTGACGACGAAGACGACATAGCCGACCTTTAGGTCGCGAAGAACTCGGCGCGACGAAGACGACGAAGATGACCTCGAGGTCGGGTGGAGGAAGTAGGCCTCCGAGTACCGCTAGCGCAGCACCTCGCAGGGTGTTACACACATACGGTGGAGACGACGGCCTCCGAAACTCCAGTCCAGGGCGAGCAGCGGAAGACTTGGACCGGAACACCAGCAGCGCGGCTGCGGGCTATGGTGGAAGAGATCCCCCTCTCAACTCGGCGCAACTCTGACAAAGGGAATCACGAGATCGAGAGAGAATTTGGGAATTAATTGGTGAATTAAAAGGCCAGGAGTGCCCCTTCTTATATAGGCTCCCGGGGGAGCCAACCTTGCCAGCCAGGCAATGTGGGACTATCCCACATGCCTGGTGCGGCCAAGGGGAGTGCGCCAGCCCTAGTGGGTCCCTTGTGGCCCACTAGGGGCTGGCCGAACCAGCCCTCCTCCCTTGGGGGGAAGCTCCCCGCCTCATGGACCTTCTTTCCACTAGAAGGCCTATTTAGGGAAATCTGCCTTTAAAAATTCGAAAATAAATATATATAATCATATTTAAACATTAATTACACTAATTAATATCAAACATATTTTATTCTAGCTCCGAAAACTCTTTCGTCGCTGCCCGATCTCCATCGGACCATTCCCGGGACGTTCCCGATGATCTCTTTCCTTTCCGGTTGTCTTGTCGAAACCCCTTAAGTGTGTTACCCTAGCGGTTTGATATAATAACAGGTACGATCAAGACTCCTCTATGATCAACGACTAACTCGTAGGCCTGAACCCCATGAATTAATCCCTGTGATATAACGAATGACTTTCATCTATCAAACCTGGACGTCTAGTCTTAAACCCTTTGTCACAGAGATACTTAGCGTGTCCGAGCATCATTCTCAGATATCTCCATACCTAGTATGATCTCGTTACCGACATCGCTATCTTCTACTCGTCTATGATATTATGTCAGCTGGTGACCTAGTCACATGTTCAAACTCATTTGACATAATCTCACCGAGTGGGCCCTAAAGTATCTATCCGGCTATGCGGACTGACAAATCCCGCTGTTGACCCCTCGTCTCAACTACCCCCTTCCGATACCCAAAAGTATCACCGTTATTATCACACTATATAAGATATGACGTTTGGTGCGATCAAAGTATCTTACAGGGATAACAATAAGAGTTGATCTCACGGTTTTAAGGCGTAATGACTATGTCCTATAAATACTGGGTATGTCCATCACATCGTTACACCTAACGATATGACTTCCATTGCCGACCGGCGCCATGCCCTATGATCGGAAAACCTCGATCATCAATCGCGCAATGAAACTAGTCTTAGTAGAGACTACTAGGGACCTGGTTGTTTTATCTACCACACCTGTATTAATGTTTTCGCATAATACAATTATAGCATGGTATAAAACATATAATGAATGATTGGGATTTTGCCAATAAACTATGCTTAGTAAGTGCCTCTAGGGCAGATTCCCTTCACGAGGATGGCCCACCTCCTGGCGCCGGCGGTGACGTAGGCGAGCCTATCCACGTCGCAGATGGCGGCGGCGGCGAAGTCGTCAGTGGCGGGGTTGGGCGCGAAGACGATCTTGGACTTGGAGGCCCACTAGCCGTTGTAAATGAGCGGCGGCAGGGCTATCTTGGCAGCGGTGATGGGGTTGAAGAGACCGAAGAACGTGCCTCCCTGGCCGCCGACGGAGAGGATGAGCCATCCGTTGCTGGAGCCGACACATCGTGCCTCCGAGGGGAGGGGCTTCATCTCTAAGCAGCGGCGTGTGGCGAGCGAGGCGAACGGGCTGCGCTTCTTGACGTTGTCGGGGACGAGGTGGAGCGACGGGGACGGCGGCGCAAGCACGCTCCGCCACGCCCTGCATGATCCTCGCGCGCTGGTGTAGCCCTGGAGGTCGTCGAGGTTTCGCCGATAAGGCAGACGAGCTCCGGATGTAAATCCGCCCAAGGCAGAAACGGTGGCATGTCTGCGACGGAATGAAAATGGTGGCGGCGCAAACGAATGACGGAACTGGAGCTGAAAACCCTGAAATGGTTGACTTGGGCTGGGCCGAGTAAGATTGATGGGCCACGTGACCCTGGTACGTCATCACCAGGACGAACCACTTAGGGCAACCAATTGAATCATTTGCATGGAGAACCCATTCTTGTGTTTGGTTGTAGAGGAGGATGAAATCAACTAGTTTTTTGAAAGGGTCCTATATGCGAAACGTACCTGTCCGTCCGAATCGGTCTAGCAGAGTGGAACTTGACTAATTACAATCATTAGTTCACCATCTCTCCCTCACCTCTCCTCTTGATCCGTCTCGCCCTCACCCGCGGCCGGCAGGCGAGACGGAGGTGGCAGCCAGCAGACGCGACGACCATTTTCGTGGCTAATTACAACCATTAGTTCACCATCTAGTTCCTATTCAAATTAGTATTACTATAATTATGTATAGAAATACAATCACATCCTTACAGCAAGAGGAAAAATTCATAAGCAAGGAGGTTGAGAAAGACAAGCAGGAGGACAGGGTACATGTTTCGTTCTTAGTCTGAAGTGTCGTTAGTTTAGTTTTCATGGGCTATCTCAGAAACGAAAAATATGCGAAGAGTGGATTTTGCAGAAAAAATCTATATGGTGATTGCCTGATTGGTGAGTGAACAAATTTGGCGGGGAAACAAAGTTTGGATTTCCATCCGTCCCCGCCTTCGTCCCGTTTTGGCGCCAAATCGCCCGCTTTCCCCGCCAAAGCGCCTCCTTTTTCTCCCCACCACAGTCCCCGTCCTCTCCTCCACCGAAAACCCGCCAATCCCGTGCTCTCCGACTCTGCACAGGCGCGCGCTGCCGCCACCGCCGCCGCCATGCCGAACCAGCAGATCCCGGCCGCGCCGGTCGTCGGCGGCGTCACCTCCCGCCGCCACGCCAAGCTCCTGCACCACCTCTTCGAGAACAACGGCGGTGCCCCCGTCAAGGACCTGCGCCTCCGCCGCGTCGTGCCCCCGGCAACCGCGCCGCCACCCGAATCCTCCCCTGACTGCTTCGCCGCCGCCAAGCCCGTGCCCGCCGTCCAGATCCAGGCCCAGTCCACCCCGCCGGAGCCTTTCGCGGCGGCGGCCGCCGAGGACCGCGACAGGAAGCCGGTGAGTCCGACTCCCCTGCTCCCGCCACCTGATTTACCTCGTACCTCGCGCATCTCTAGTCCTTTCTTTACGATTCCCCATCTCATCTCGTTCGGTTTGTTCCCCAACCCAATCCCGACGAACGGATTAGTTGCTGCCGAGGTCCAAGCTGGTGCGCGACCCGGGCTCATTCGGATACCGGCGGCTTCTACCCTTCCTCAACAAGATGGCGGCCAAGAACGGTACCACCCTCCTCCCCCTCCCTCCACCTCCGCCACGTGCTCGTCTGCTCCCGGCCGGCTTCCAAATCTCATATCGCTGTGCATAACAGGTTCAGACGTCTCAGTTTGCAAGGACACGCCGTCAGAAACCAAGCTCTCCGTCTCAACAAACAAGGAGCTCAGCAGATCTGACTCCGGGCTGGCCGAGGAATCCGTGGATGGGAGCCAAGGCGGAGCTGCTCCCTTGGATCCTGTAGAGCCGATTGCTATGGTGGCTGTAGGAGGCCGGGAGGTGAAGGATTGCTGTGACACTGGCAGAGAAGTAGCCAATATTTCTGTCTCTGCTGATCCCGCAAGCAGCAAGCCGGTGAGTTTTCTGAGACTATGATTTCTTGTTCGCGTCTGTAGCTGTTTGTAGGCACGATTGATTGCGTTGCCTGGATACCATAGTGACGGGATCGTGTGTGCGTCTGGTTGTTTCAGGGTCTGGCCCGCTGTGCGAGGTCCAAGTTCGTTCACCATCCAAGCTCTTTTAGCTACAAGAGGATGCTGCCGTTTCTCGGTGAGTCTAATGATGTGTTCAGCTGATTTTGACATTGCGGCACTTGATTTAGAGTTGCTTTCTGATACTGCGCTGTTTGTGTTTTTGTGTCAGACATCTATTCTCAAGGAGAAGACAGGGCCAAGATTCGGAGAGTGTCGGATGAGGAACAAATAACACCAGATGAGAACCATGTTTTGGCCAGTGGACATCACCATCTTGCTATCTCAGAAGGCTCTTCCAAAGAACGCAATGGAGCTGAAGTGGCATCAGTATCAGCTGAAGTTCAGGAAGCCACACAAGGAGAAGTGTTAGCTTCAGTTGGAGACCCATTAGATTCAGAGAAAGGTGAATTGACATCTCACAGGAATGCTGTCCCGGCCGGTGGAGAGCATCAACCTGCTGTTTCAGAAGACTCTCCTGAGGAAAGAGATCTAGCTGAAGTTGAAACAACAGTAGAAGAAAGGAAGGTGTCGCAATCAGAAGAAAAGTCTGTTCCGGTGGATTGTGTGGAGCTGATTGTTGCAAAGGCTGGAGTGGACCAGGAGATGAAGGATGGCTGTGACACTGTCACAGAGCAAACCTGCAAGCCAGTGAGTTCTTGATACTCTGTTTCTTTTTTTATATGTAAATCAAGCAAGATTAATAGCATTTCCGACATAGCAATGACGTAATTGTTCTTCTGGTTGTTTTAGTGTCTTACCCGCAGCAGGAGGTCTAGGCTTGTTCACCTGAGGAACTCATTTAGCTACAAGAGGATGCTGCCATTTCTCATGGAGAATGGTAAGTCGATTGCAGTGTTCTGTCTTGGTGCTAATTACTTCCAACACTTCCTTTAGACTTTCAGTTTTCTTATAGTGTGCTTCGTGTTGTGTCGTTGTACCAGGAACCTCTTGTCAGGAAGGAGACAGTGCCAAGTTTCAAAGAGTTCTAGAAGAGGAAAAATTGGCACCGGAGGAGAGTCCTGTAATGGCCAGTGTACATCATGATCTTTCAGTCCCAAAAGATTCTGCTGAAGCATGCTACAGAGCTGAAGTTGAAAAAATCATAGAAGAAATAGCATCAGCACCATATGAGAATTATCTTCTTAAGGGTGGACAGCTTCAGTCGGCTGTTGCAGAAGTCCCTCCAGATGGCTTTACAGTTGAGTGGCAGATGGTCACACCAGAATTAGTGTTATCCTCGGACAAGGATGAATTAACATCAGATGCAGATAGTGTCCTGGCCAGTGGACAGTGTGAGCTTGCTGTCTCAGGTTACTTACCCAAGGAAAGTAGTGTAGCTGAAGCAGAAAGAATAGCAGTGAGCGAAAAGGCTACAAAGTCAGATTACAATTCTGTTGATCTTCAGCCTGCTGTTTCGGAAGTATCTCCTCAGAAAGGTGGTGCAGATAAAGATGCAACACAGAAACCAGTATTGATTAAAGATGGAGACGAGGTAAGCGGAGTGACTTCAGACAAGGGTGAATTTCTTGTGAAAGACCAGCCTCAGTTATGTGATTACAAGAATTTATTGCAAGGCAAGGCTGAAGTTGGTGAAGTACAACAATGCCAGAGGTTAAAGTCAGGATGCCCCGATTCTGTAACGGTGGATGTTGGAGCTGATCAACAAGGTGCACCAGAGAGACAGGATCCAGTGGCTTCTCCTGATGGCCTGCGGCTCGATGTGGGAATAATCTGCAAGCCTTCTGATCCCTGTTTGGAAAAGCAATGCCTCTCTCCGAAGAAGCTTTTCACTGTCAATGGCGCTCTCAGTGGCGTCTCTTGCTTGAAAAAACGATTTCTCTCTCCGAAGAAAGGGATATTGAAGAGGCATACAAATGGTTGCAAGGGAATCTGCATGTGTCTTGACTGCAGCGTCTTTCGGTTGCATGCTGATCGAGCTTTTGAGTTCTCTAGGAAGCAGATGTGGGAGGCAGATGATATAATTGGGAACTTGCTAGAGGAGGTGGCGAGCCTGAGGAGTCTAGCGGAGAAATCTTCTGGCCAAGTAAGCCCTGCAGTCCACTCTTAAGTTTCTTGTCCTTATGATGAAGTTCTATACTTACTTTTTTTGCACAAGTTAAGGAGAAATACTATCTTTTTTGCTTTGGTACTTTAAAATGAAGTACTATGCTTTTTTTGTACCCGAAAAATCAAGGTGAGGACAACTCAATACTTGATATGCAACTGTAGTGACGTACTGTAGACTGATCCAAACATGACAAAATTGAATTCAGGTTGTCACCCATATGCATTTGGAAACTAGCTGGAGTCTTTAGATAATGGTTGTACTGTATCAAATTTGATATCTGGGCATGTTGCTACTTGTTTTTGTTTATGTGTGCAAGTTGTGAAATAGGCTTCTAACTTTGAAACTGGAACGAGTGAAATCTTAACTGTCCACTATCACATTCTAATTTCTTTTACCTGTAAACTCACCTAAACTCACCTGAGTGAATGAGAGTCTCGTTTCAAGATTTTGTTTCTGATCTGTTTAGCTGCCTGTAGCATAACTACCACTTGCAATAATCTGCTGTGTGCACGCTTAAAATTCACAGTGACTGATGAAACATTTTTGGTAAAAAATTGCAGCCAGAGCGGATAGAAGAAGCTTGCCTCAGGGCCTCACGGGTGGAGGAGGTGGCCAGGGAGCGCCGGCGTCAGATGCAGGTGGAGCTTAACGCACACTGCAAGATTCCCGTGAGTACTAGTTGCTCCACCTCGCACCACGGTTCTCCTTGAAACAAGTCCCTCTAACTGAAGATCTGCCTTGTGTGTGAACCCAGGGGCCAAGGGTGAAGTTCGTGCAGTATGTTGACGAGAAGATGGCCTCGTTGCCTCCCGGCTGCAACAGGAGCAGGCAACAATCCCCTTTGTGAAGGAAGAATCCTGGCCACTGATGATGATTTCTTTCGCTCCGTGCAGCACCAGAGTTTTCTTGAAGACGAGTTGTAGAGAGATTGAAGAGAGATTGAAAGCTTTGTTGGTTCCACTGAAAGAAGGAAGAAAAAGAAGGCTGTGATGTTTGCAATATGTAAATCAAAGTTTTTCGTGTTTTGAAACTGAAACGTGTCAACTCTGCTCGCACTGCACCTGTTAATTTTGTTGATGCTGAATTCTTACTTGGGTTGATGAGACTCAACATCGATATACTATTTGTATGGCTTTATTTTCTTCTTGGGCAATTCTACAGGAAAAGGAGGAAGACCGAAATGCATTCAGTTGGGCAGCCACATTGTTCATGTGATTGTGAAGTGAAATTTTCAACGCAGTGAAAGGCTGGAGGCCTGTGGTACCAAGGCTGGGGATGGAGAGATTCCCAGACCTTGTATCTCTCGCTTCGTGTAACCTGATTGCTGTGTAGTTTGGAGAATAATTGTCTGCTGATATGTCTAGCTAGATAGCTGGATGCTTGCTTCAGGATGCTGGGGGTGTGTTTCTCCCCTAGGTTTCCCCCAATTTTTCTGCTTGCTGGAAAGATAGCGAAGAAGGGGGGTGTGGGGTTTTAGATGTTCTTTCGTTTTATGTTTCTGCTTTATTTTTCTGTAGCTAGCTTGAGCTTGGTTTCTTTTAATGAAATCGGGAGTAAATCCTTTTATTCAAAAAAAAATGTATGGTGTTATCCTCATCCATTGACTTATTTTTGGCCGTATGATATCAAATCAACTACAGACTAAGTAGATGATTGAAGAAAATTATGACCGTAAATCCATTGCTCCATTTACCCCACTGTGCGCAGATCAGCAGAAATATGTCATGTTTGGCTCCATGCAAAGAAAATCATGCTGAAGAAGTGATGTCAAATTCTTATACAAGAATAATATACGGGAAATTTTGAGATAAAACTGACTCATTCCAGCATAATTGCAAAAATCCACTCTCCTGCATGCACTCTACAGTAGCTTCTAAAACTGCTCGCACCGCATGATACACAGCTGAAGAAAAGGAGATGTCCAGGGAGGGTGCTAGCCGGCGTTGAGGTGGATTCCAATGGCGATCATGAAGATGGCGCAGAAGCCGAAGAAGATGACGGTGTGGACGACGACGGCGGCGTAGCTGTTGCGCATGCTGTGGAACTCGGCGACGCGGCCGCCGTTGCCGGGGATCTGACAGAGTAGCCCCGGTGTGAGCAGCACGAAGAGCACCACCGCCACCAGCACCGGGCCCCAGTCACCCGACCCCATCGATCTCCACTCTATGCTAGCTGCTTCTCCGGTGCTCTGTCCTCTATAAATAGGACACCGGCCGGCGATGATTCATGGCCGGCCGGCCGGCCGGCTTGAATTTGTCAGTAGCACCAGCAGGTGAGTTCAACTGCGAAGTGCACCCATCACAGCTTCTGAGACTCCAAGGCACCAACCCGTGTCTCTTGCCTTTGTCCCTGCCCTGTACTACAAAACAAGCTAAGTGAACGTGTACATGATGTTCCTGCCACGTTCAACACATTTTTAGAGACGAAGAACGACGAATACTTGTAGATTCAGATACAGTTCAACACATTTTTACGACAAAATAGTCATCGACGACGCACGATGAGGTAGAGGAGCGCTCAGAAGTCAGAACTCCTCGTCAGAGTCGAGGAAGATGACCTCCATCCCCTTCGCTGCACGAACGACCTCCTTTGCCTTCTCCTTGACACGACACTCCTCCTAGACGCAAGCCATGATCTCCTGGCGGGAGCGGCGGTGCTCCTCCTCGGTCTTCGAGGACGCCACCCTCTGTCATTTGATGGCACCATCGGAGTCGTCAACAGAGTCGCCGAAGCCGACCACGCGTCATGGTCGTTGTTGTCGGAGAAGACGTCATCGTAGTTGCTGTGCGGGGTTGGACTAGGGAAAGAGCGGTCTTCGTGAAGGTCTATTTCGTGGTCCCGCGTGTGAGCTGCTGCCGCCATGTGGACACGCAAATTGAGGCGGTTCCGCGCATGGACAGATTCAGATTCAAATCCAGATCTAGATCTGAATCTATTATTAAATTTATACAAAACACAAACTATGATAGTACATCAACGTAGAACGGGATGTACAACAACGCAGACCAGGCTGTACAACATCACAGACCGGGTTGTACAGCAACACAAATCAGTTTGTACGTACAGCAACCTCGACCGGGTTGTACAGCAACAGAGACCGTGTTGTACAACAACACACAGACCGGGTTGTACAGCAACATAGACCGGTTGTACAGTAACACAGGACATGTTGTACGTAGAAATACATTCGGGTTGTACAAATAACTACACGTAGCAAGTTGTACGTACAAATACAAAATTCAGTTTGTACGTACGACTACACTTAGGGTGTACAAAACATACACAATCCGAAGTACAAAAAAAAGTTTGTCGAAACCTATCAATATGGGATCTAGTTTTGAAGATCTCGACGTGAGGAGTTTAAAAGTAAAAACGGTTCGTAAATCGGATAAACGGTTCTCAAGATATTTCGTTTTTAAAAAACGAATCTCAAAATAAATGCATGTACAACCCTCTGCCCACCACCAGGGAGCTGCCACTTGTGACCGCGTGGAGAAAAGGTGGGAGCAGAAATAAACAAAATTGCGACACTTGTCAGCACCGGATCGCACGCGCGTGGACCTTTGTGAATGGACCCTTTTCCTAAGGATTTTCTGCTGTATGTGATTTATCCGGTTCCACTTGGACAGTTGGGCCATATGGACAATATTTTGGCTTAAAGAATTACTATGGACAATATTGGATGAAACGTACTGTAGTTAATAGGCCCAATGTTGGCTCAAGAAGAAGGCACGGCCCAAAACAAAACGAAGGGAACATCATTTTTTTTATTTCTTTGATTCGATTCGATTCGTATCCACTCCAAATCCATCTCGTCTTCTTCTTCTTCCTCCCCTCGACGCGACGACAGACCAAAGGAAACCCTAGCTAGCTCCGTCACCCGCCGCCGATCTCCTCCCATGGCGGCCCCTAAGCCTATCTGGGTGCGCCAGGCCGAGGAGGCCAAGCTCAAGTCCGAGGCCGACACCACCGCCGCCGCCAAGGCCGCCTTCGACGCAACCTTCCGGGCCCTCTCCGCTTCCGCCCACGCCGACCAGCCGCCCCAGCACGACGGCGACCCCTCCTCCTCCTCCTCCCCCGCCCACACCGCCTTCCCCGCCCTCCGCGCCGCCTCCGCCGACTCCGACTCCGACGACGACCGCCCCCGCGCCCCGCCGGGCCCCGTCGACCCCGCCAAGTCCTCCGCGGCGGGCCCCGGCATCGCCGGAGGCTCCGCGGGCGCCCCGGCCACCTTCACCGTCACCGGCAAGGACCGCGACGGCCGCCGCGTCACCTCCGGCGGGGCCCGCGTCCGCGTCCGCGTCTGTCCCGCCGCCGGCGTCGGCGGCGACGACCTCGAGGGTGCCGTCCGGGACAGCGCCGACGGATCCTACGCCGTCACCTACGCGGTCCCCAGGCGCGGCAACTACATGGTCCACGTCGACCTCGACGGCGCGCCCATCATGGGCAGCCCCTTCCCGGTCTTCTTCAGCGCCGCCACTGCCGCCACCACCTCGTCCCCCTACCCCTCCACCACACCCTTCTCCACCACCACCTCCTCCGCGTACCCCAACATGGTCAACCAGACCATGCCCAACATGCCTAACTACGCCGGCTCCTTGACATCCGGCGCATTCCCCAGCCTGCTCGGCCTCATCCCGGGATCCTCCACTGGTGCCTCTGGCGGAGTCGTCCTGCCAGGCGTTGGTGCATCGCTGGGCGAGATCTGCCGGGAGCACATCAATGGCAAGTGCACCAAGGGGACCGGCTGCAAGTTCAGCCACCCACCGCAGCAGCTGCTCATGTCTGTCATGGCTGCCACCACGTCCGTCAGCACGCTCGGCCACGCTCCCATGGCGCCCTCTGCCGCCGCCATGGCGGCTGCGCAGGCCATCATGGCTGCCCAGGCACTTCAGGCGCACGCCGCTAAGATGCAGGCTGATGCCAAACTTGCTGCGCAGGCTCCAGGTAATATCCGCCTGGTTTGAACTAGGACAAAAGATTGACTGACGGGCCTGCCACAAATTCACACCATGCGACTAGTGTGCCCTAGATGTCTTGACCTAGGATAGAAGATTAACTGATGGTCCTGTGTTATTCCTCGCTATACCGAATCAAATCAAATAATAGACATGTGTTGTTCGTATAATAACTTAGGGTGCTTAATTTACATTCTAATGCTTAGCAAAGGACCTAGCATGTATAGGGTTCCAAGTTGTTAACCTTTTTTTTAAATAAAAACTTAGCATTAAGTTGCCCTAAAATTTACTGAAGAGAAGATGTTGTGCTCTTCTGAGTTGGTTCATGTGCTCAAGACATTGTTTTCTTACTCAAGTTGCTCACATGCATGTTGCGTCCTTGCAGGTCCTACCGAAGCCGAGATAGCTGAGACTTTGAAGAAAACTGTTCAGATTAGCAACCTAAGCCCACTACTCACTGTGGAGCATCTTAAGCAGATGTTTGGGTATGTTGGCAAAGTTGTTGACTGTACCATCACTGACTCGAAGCAGACGGCCTATGTGGAGTACACCAAACCGGAAGAAGCAACTGCGGCGTTGGCGCTCAGTAGTGTTGATGTTGGTGGTCGCCCATTGAATGTTGAGATGGCTAAATCTCTTCCACAAAAGGCTACTTTGGCGAATAGCAATTTGCCTATGATGATGCAGCAAGCTGTTCAGTTGCAACAGTTGCAGTTCCAGCAGGCACTGATGATGCAGACATCAATGGCAGCTCAGCAGACTGCTATGCGTGCAGCTACTATGAAAAACGCCACTGAAGCAGCAGCAGCACGGGCTGCTGAGATAAGCAGGAAGTTGAAAGCAGAGGGCTTCGGTGGGGAAACTGTGGAAGAAAAGGATGCCAAAGAGAAGTCAAGGTAATGTCTGACTCGTTGGATGTTACATGAACTCTTGTCATCTTCTTCTGTATTTGCTGACAGATAGATCTTGTCCTGGTTTCTGATCCACTTACACATTGTGACATGGGACTAGAAGCACAATTTTTCACTTGTGGATAGTTCATCTAGTTATTGGTTGTGTGAAAGGGTTTTGGTACCTGTTTAGAAATACATGCCTTATTTTTTAAGAGATAGATACACATGATTTGGTTTAAGGAGATAGCTTTAGTTTCAGGTGATGCAGTTTTGTTACTTGGCACATATTTCCTCATTTCGGTTTATGCATCTGTGGTTCTTGTGGAACATGCAAAATAGGAGGGATCTCAGAGTAGGAACTAGCAACAACACTACCTATTTTGTTTTAATTCCACAAGGAACCCTGACCAGTTTATGATTTAATTTACAGATCGCCATCACCCCCTTCTCGTAGGTCCAAATCTCGGTCAAGATCACCTATCAAGTACAGTCGGAGTAGGCGGGACCGCTCTTACTCTCCGCCAGTTAGACGCTCCCGGGACCACCGGTCACGATCTCCGGCAAGATCTCACCACTACTCGAAGTATGGCAGTGACCGGTCATATAGGGATGATAGGGACAGGTATAGCAGGTCTGGGAGAAGAGAGAGTGACCGATCTCGTGATCATTATTCATCTAGTTCAAGGAGGAACAGGAGTAGAAGTATAAGCCCGATGTATAAGAAGTCATCGAGAGCTGATTCTCGGTCACCGAAGCGGCAGAGGGAAGAAAGTTTAAGCCCATCGAAATCAAGAAGGTCAGCTCGTGCTGGTTCAAGGTCACCGCGACGTCATAAAGGAAGCAAATCTTCACCAACACGTGACGAGCGTTCTTCTCGTCGTAGCAGGCATTCAAGATCCAGATCACAAGAGAGAAAACATCGTAGCAGTGATAAGAAGGATGTCAAAAAATCTGAGGTGCAGGATGACAAAAAAAGATCTGGCAGAGGTAGTAGAGGTGGCAAAGATGAAAGGTCTGTAAAGGACCCAGTGGATAAGAATGTGGGTACCTCTGTTCTTGCTCATAAGAGGAGTTCGTCTGTATCAGAAGATGAAGTGCTGAATGGTGATAATGGTGACCACAAGAAATCTAGGCATGATGCTGCCTTGGAGTACGACAAGAGGAAGAATGAGGACAGTATTCAGGATGGTGCTGGGATGGCAGATAAAATTGATGTGGACTCTCCAAGATCAAAATCTGAGAAGAGAAGTTTGGGAGATGATGATAATACCCAGAACCATGATATAAGTAGGAGTACTAAGATGAAGACAGATGGCAAGAAGTATGACAGAGAGGATTCTTCTCATAAGGACAGAAAGTACAGAGAAGATGAATCAAAACATTCTAAAGACAAAAGCTCTCGTCATTCATCTTCACGGTCCAATAGAAGCTCAAAGCATTCTGGGGAAAAATACCATAGGGGTGCTACTGACCAGCACGAATCTAAGAAATCAGAAGAGGGTGGTAGAGCTAGGAAAGAGGGTAGCTCTCTTGATGAAAAGGAAGTCCATAAGGAGAGCTTTCCTGGTTCAGATTCTGAAGGCATCGATCATGACACTGAAGTTAGGCTGCGAAATGCTTTACTAGAAAAAGCAGATCTGCTTATCCAGGAAGAGCAGCAGCTTGCTGATGTAACCAGTGCGTCCTCTACAGAGAAATACTCAGCAGATGTTCTGTTGCTCGCATCGAATCAGAAAGGCAAGGAAGAAATGTGCTCTACTGTGTCCGACACTAATGGGCAACATGGACCTGAAGGAGATGGCGCTTTAGGGGAGTCTGCCATATGATGTTAACCAGAGGGTTCAGCTGAGCTGCCACACCATTCAGTTGGCTAATTGCAGTCTACTCACCCAATGGATGCATAGCTGAACTGGTGTTTGTTATCTCCTTTCTGATTTAGGAGTTTTATTTGCAGGATATGAAGATCTTTGGAGAGCTTCAGTGCCGACCAGAGTGTTCGTCTGATCTATAAAAAATGTATTCCTCATTAAACTTCAATTGATGGAGATTTCGCTCCTCGGAGCAAACTCCTAAATGTAACGCTGGAGATTGTAAGGTGATTTAGTACTGTGAGGTCAAAAACCAACTATATATTTGTCGTTGCAGGCTCGTGGAGAGTTGGAGCTGATTCTGCGATGTGAATCGAAGATCAAGGGAGTGCGGCACTTATCCATACCCAAGTAAAGTCCATTATAAAAGACCATGAAAACAACTTATCTCTAGGCTATGATATGTTTCAGTTGGCATGCTTTGGCTTATGCAATGGTCCAAAGATGTTTATCTACATACTGTAAACAATTTCTGATTGAGTTAGTTTGCATCAACTACTTTGATTCTCTTACGTATGATTCTTATCATGTGTACCTTGTATCGGTCCGATGAGTATGTCATAAATAAGTACATTAGTTCTTACTTCTTTCGATGAATATAGAGAACTGTGCTGTAGCAATCATCTGATATTTATGTGCTGTTCAATTTTCACTAAGTCTGCCTAAAAGAAATAGCCCTATTTATGTCATGGCATTCATGATTTTCCTTTTCTTTTTCCTTTTTCCTTCTTCCCTTTCCCGAGTAACAGGGTCCACTTGAGAAGCCAGTGTAAGTTGACTGGTGTGAGACAATCCAACGGTTTACTCGAGGGATGTTCCCTTGATAATTCCAGTTCCAGAGATAAGCAGCATGCCTTCAGATTTAACATTCGATATGTCCTCATTTTCATGTATGTTGGTTTCGTTTCGGAGGCACTGCCTCTGCAAAGAGAAACCTTGCTAGTTACTACTGCTTATCTGCTGTGATGGGTGTTGTGATTGGAAAAACATGTGCAGGTTCTTGGAACATTTTTGGGAGGGAGGGAGTGAGCCATGCTAACTTTGGAAGCTGTATTGTGTGTAGAAGAGGTAAGGATTATGTTATGGAGTTAGTGAGAGACTTGGAGTCAACACCAGAAATACTTTGATGCCTAGAAATCCATTCTTGAATGTGTTTGCGTTTGTGCTTCCACCATATATTTTGCCTGATCTCGAAAGTAAGATTGGGCTGGGTTATTAATACAAAACTTTTCTTTTTCACTTCAGAGACATGCGTTCTTCAACATGTTTCATAGTATGCTAAGCATGCCAGCTTCCTAGTTCTACCTCTTAGTATCCGTCTTCCTTTTTCTGCCATTTTATTGGCTTGCCTTGACTAAGATGACTAGTTGACAGTAGTGTCCCCCAGGTTTCTGGACTGTTACAAGTTCCTGCTAGGTTTTGTGTTTTCGGCGCGCTGGCTGATGGCGTTGGACTAACAGATGACAGCATAAAAAAGGAGCAAAGCAGTATGAAACTACCTGGGAGACACTTAAATGTAGAAATACCAGTATTAACATTCCAGGGATATGTAGGCAAGGGTTATGGTTGGACAGGGTACCAACCCTTGTATTAGGTGATGTAAATGTGCTTACTAAGCTCTACTGTAACGGACATCAATGTTGTATTGTACTAGATGATACCCGTGCCGTTCTGTGGATCCTTATATATAAAAAATTGTCTGAATAAAATGGATGATTATTTAATATTTATATTCCAATCAAATTGTGCTTAAATATAAACTAAGAAATCACGTGATGTTTGAATCCCCATTCATAGATCTTAATAGAACTCAATTACCCTGTATATAAATGCCCGTAAGATTGACAAGCCATTCTTGTTCATCGCTGCTCGAGAGAAGTTAAAATAAGTTGATGCATTATCTCTTATTGTCATCCATATTAATTAATGAGAATTAATTATATTTCGGTAAGAAATTATATGCCTAAAAGAAGGCAAATAGTACAATGGTAAAATTAGTCTCTTATATTGTAAGGGAAGGCAATCTCTCCTTTCTTTATCCTCTTCTTCAACTAGTCAAATATTCCTAATACTGACATAATATACATGTCAAAATCTTATACACCTTGTATTAAGAAACGTAAGAAAACGGAGGGAGTATTATTTATCTTACAGCAACATACTATCTCAGTTCTTAAATGTAAATATTTTTAGTTTTGTCCGATCCAAACTAAAATATGTCTAGATATATATAAATCAAAAAATGCTAAATAGGCTTACATTTTATTGAGGAACGAAGGAAGAACATAATATACCATCATCTATCCGTGCATTCATCGATAGGCACACGAGACGTAAACCTCGTTTACCTCATTTAGCATCCATTCTTGCCAAAATTAACAGCTCGAGTAAAATAACAGCGTACAGTAACTCTTCTCTTGCCATTCCCCTCCACCAACCATATTTTCTCTACAAAAATCTGGCAAAACCCCTTACGCTTTACCAACGGTACCGCCATGTTTGTTTTTCCACTACCTTACCTTAATATATATCTAGCTACATAAATACTGGATAGATAAAAGGGTACATGCATGTAAAAGGGAAAAAGGTTAATCTGCTGGATGTCGTCTCTCCCGACACAAACCCATGGCAAGGCAGTGCCATATGTGTATATCGCTATTCGACTATCTCTAGCTCAACCGGTGAAACCCCGTAGGAAGCCAAACCGGCTCGAGCTCGACACGGGCTTGGGGGCAGCAGCTGGGCTTGGACGGGGAGCACCATTCAACACCACCTCCGCCGAGGACGATGTCCCTTCCTTCATAGAAGTCGCTCGGTGCATCACAGGAGCCTGCAGATTAGACAGCAAGGCGAGGGATTCAGTTGCTGGGCAAGGAAACTATTTACGGATCTGGTTTGGATTTAACCAAGATGAATAACTGAATACTAACAGCTGACAGAATCAAAAAACATGTTGTACATAGAGAGATAGATAGTAAAAGATACCAGGTCCACTAGGTAGAAGGAGAGGGTCCAAAGTTCCACAACGCATAGCAGATGCAAATTACATTTGTTCTCAAACTTATTCCGTTTTATAGCCCATAAAAATGATATTCTACTGGTGACATGCTTTTGGTTACAGAACTATCATATTGACGGCCATAAGTATATCCAACATAGAAAACTATTACTCCGGCTGATCCATATTAATTGCCGCTGAATCGGATGTATCTAGACATGTTTTAGTGGTATATATATCAAATTCAGCGACAATTAATATGGATCTGAGGGAGTATTTATTTTCAGTGTGTCAAATCACCAAGTACAACAGTCATTAGACAGATCGCACAATCCTCCTCAAATAGAAAGCGTTAACAGATCATGGCAAGCCCTAACAGAAGAAAAAAAGTTAAAGAGATACTCTTATCTTACCCTTTTGGGTATCGATGTAGTTCCTGCTAGCATGCTCAGTCCTGATGCTGACATGGCTGTAGACGGACGCACAACCTACGTACAGACACAAAATCTATTAGACACGGTAAGCCAGGTCAAATGCATTGTAGAAAACATACAACTACAACTGACCTTAGGCACATCCGCTGCTCTAGGTGATTGAGCAACAGGAGACTCCGGTTCCAAACCGGACGGCAAAGAAACAGTCTGTAGTAAGAAAAACAGAAAGGTCAGCGGGCGAAGATCAAAATTATTTTCATACTGAAAGAAGGTGGACAAAGCTACCCTAGTAACTCCTTCTGACGATTCGATAGCAGGGAGAGGAGTCGATGACGTGACCTGAAAAATGATTTTGTTTGGGAGATTAGAATTGGGATAGAATATAGCATGCGAACTAGCATGCCATAAACGCATCACGACGGTGCTCAAAATATAAAGAGCAAATAGAAGGGAATAAAATATAATGCGTACTTGCCTTGAGAGTTTCTGCTTTCGGACTCCGATCCAATCTTTTAGTGAACTCACATAACTCGTGGATTCCTCGTGTCGTGTGATCCTAAGACAATTCAATCAAAGGGATCAGCAACACATAATATCCGCTGAAAACCAAAGAGCTAGGCTTCCAAGATTTGTCTACTTACTTGAGTATATGCAAGGCGTCCAAGCTTCGTCTCCTGCAAAAAAAAGGAGAATTCAGTTTCTACCTAGTACTAGAAGTCCTACTTTAAGGGAAAGACACTATTCTGATCACAACGATATGAAAATGTACAGTACAAGCCTGCAAGGTACCTACCAGAGTGCGAACTACAAGATGAACTGATTGTATTTCCTCCTGAAAGGCGCTTAGATCTCCATGGATGACTGTCACCTATGAAATACAAATTAATTTGTGTATCTGTCTCCCTTAAAAAACAGAAAATCCTGGAAACAACAAACAAACGAGTAAGCTCCAAACCTCTTTTCCTGTGGATTCAATAATTTCGTGGCACTCATCTAAACTACAGTCTACTCGGTCGATCCTTCCAGAGAGATGCTTCTTTGAAACCTGATATTAGAACAAATGAAGGCAGATATAATTACTGTTTAAACAGATAGGAGTCAGCACACCAAGAAGCTAACATATAACACAGATGCTGTAACTACATCGGGACCTATCTACTGTGTGCCTTCTATTTGTGCTCCTTTTCTTCTACTTGTGATTACAGAGACACTAAGTAGGACTGTACAAACTTCCTATGTGCAAACACACATAATGTGAAGCTGTACTTGTAGATGATGTGACATAAGAAAAATGCACCGTCAATAACATCGTAAGAAGAATGTTTAGCCGTTTACTACAAAGTGTCTATGAGCAAACTGAAGATCTTGTGTGTTCCCAAGTTTAGTGTCTCAGTTGTAATACAGATTGGCATAGTACAGTTCTTAATTCATCAAGATGTCACACAGGTGAACCTTATATAATGCAATTTCACTAGAATACACTGCAGTACACATCAGACAGCAATATGGCATCATTGCAACCCGCATCTGAAAACATGGCGCAGCTTGATGATCACATTCATTCCGGTGAACACAGGAAATGAAGAAACTTACATGGACACTTTCTGAAACCTGATCCAACTGTTTGCCAACCACGTTGACAGCATCAGTTAAGCCACGCTTGGTGACAAACATTAAATCAGAGATCTTCCACCCCTGTAAATCAATCATCGAATTAGATTGCTTCAACCCAGTGGTAGAAAGAAAAGTAGCCGCTCGTGGTCTATTGAGTGTATGATAGCTTTATGAGTTCTTCATTTGTAAATGTATGGTATTCCTGCACCAAGTTAGCAGGGAGATAAAGATTGGTCACCTTCCATCTAATGTATAAATAGCCAATGGCTCCAACAGCGATAGCAGTCAAACCGTAAGCACCAGCGCCTGCAGGAGAAGATTCCAATTCAGTTTAGAGAGCCTAGATTCGGGGGGTTGGGGGGGGGGGGGGGGGGGGCATGATTTGGGGGAAGCGGGGTGGGAGGGCGCCGGACGAACCTGGTCTGCCATTGATGATAATGTGAGGCATTTCTTTCTGATCGGTCAGCACGCGGAGCTGCTCCCTGAGATAGTTGACCTGAAAGTAACAAGCGGTCGGGTTAGTGTGGTGCTGAGCGTGTGGGCAGAGAAGAAGAGGGGTTGGTAGTACCTGCGATAGGAGCTGGTCGGTGTGCGGGGAAGCGGCGGAGGAACCATCCTTCTTGTCCTGCTTGGTCATGAACTGGGTTTGCAGATGGTTAGATGGCGAGTAGGTAGATAGTAACAGGGGAGGAATCCAGCAGAGGGAGCGTCCATGGATGGGGGTGGGTATACCTTGAAGGAGACGGAGAGCACGTCCCTGAGGTCCGGCAGCTTGCCGGCATCGCCGCCGGTGAGTAGGGTTCCGACGATCCCTGCGAGTGCGCGCAAGCAATCAAGCAAAGCACTAGTCCGTCAGCTAACCACGCAACGCGGGCTCGCAGAAAAGCTAAATCAGCACGGGGTGAAGCTCGCGAGATGCTACTGGACGAGGGGGATTCGCGGGGCGGGAAGCTGAATCGAATCGAGCGCGAGGGGTGGGGTGGGGGGGAGTGGCGCGGATAGGGAAGGAACCTGAGCCGATGACGATGGCGATCTTGCCGAGCACCATGGCCGGCGGGCGCGGTGGACTGCCACGGCGAACGGCGACGACGGCGGCGGGATTAGCTTAGGGTTGGGTTCGCTCCACGACGACGAGGCGACACGACGGCTTTTTTTTCTTTCTTTCTTTCTTTGGCGAGGGGAAGAGGAGATTCTTCATAGTCAGACTACACGCTCGCACGGACTGGGCCGGGCCGGGCCGAGGAAACCGACCCTTCCTTTAGTCAAACTACCTGGTGGGCCCCACTAGTCTAAAGATCATCTCCAGCCCTCTTAGACTAGTCACAATTGGGAGTAACTTCAACTAGTAACATACGACACTACCCATTATGACTAGTCTTATGACATGACGACACTACCATAAGTCCTAAATCCCTAGTGACAAAGGTAGGAGAAGTGCAAAGCTCAAAAAAAAAAAGGTAGGAGAAGTATAGACTAAGGTGTGGCCTAGTGGTGGGGAGGGGCTGATGCCTTCCCACCCACCTGAATTCGAGTGCTCTTCCTCGCACAACAGTATTGTTGCATATTTCTTCTATCAAAAACACCACATGGCCCCTCGCATGTAGGAATCATTTAAAGATAGGAGAAGACACCCAAGAAATTCCTCGTGGTAGCTAATGAATTTGTAGAATGACTGACTACAATCACAACTCCAGAGAAAAGAAATACACACGTTATGTTCCTGCATAACCAGAAACATAGCCCCAAGAGCAACAAGCATCCCAAGGTGGTTCATTTCTGGAAGGGCCTACAATTTGTACCAAGCAACTCAAGCTAGAACAGTACCAAAAAATGGCTGCATTTACAACAGGGAAAAACCTTCGATTTCTTGTGCCAATCAAGCAAAACCTTTTGGTTAAGAAGTCTGAGATTCTATTTTGTAAGTAGTATGCCGCAACCTGACATGATGCGACCGTAATACCAGACAGACGAGGAATCAACCTTCGCTTGGGACTACCAAGAGAATTAAAAAGCCCACATTTATCGTCACACAAATACAACCATAAACCCCAACACAGGGGAAATAATATCGCTAGACGAACGGAGGGAGGGAGATGATGTTACCCGCATTGCTTGCTGGCTGCTGTAGATGATCGGTCACGAGCGAGGGCGACTGGAGGGCTGGCAGGCGGGTGTTGGCAAGGAGTAGGAAGCCAGGAAGGGGGGTTTCGTGCGCTAGAGAGGTGTCGTAGGTGGGCGGAATTCGAGGGTTGATCGCCTTCTCAACATCGTCATCTCTTCGATGGTCTCGGCGCCGCGGCGAGGATGAGATGAACGAGGAGGAAGACTGAAAGGATCAGTATGACACTTAGAGGGGGGTGAATAGGTGCTACTTCAAATTTTAGTTCTTTTTAATTTAGCCTTAACACAAAAGGTGAATTCTCTATATGACGTCGGGAAGGAGGCCGAGAAATGATAGCGTGAACGAGCAGTAGACCAGCATCGTCAACAGCTACGGACCGGTCGTATTCCACACTGTGTTAATGGCCCAAAACCCGACCGGTTGTATTCTGCACTGTGTTAATGGCCCGAAACAAGAACCCGACGACGACAACAACACAGCAATATACCAACGCATAGACCCGCTAGTAGAATTATGTTTGTGTTTAAAGTTCTGCATAAACTATCACCATCTATCATAAAATCGTTTCTTATTTAACAGGAGTCAACCGCCCAGGGTCCAACTAGTCACTATTAAGAACAGCAAAAATTATCTAACCTTTCACAAAAAGACCATTATACTGTCTTGGTAGACACCCCCAATTCTAGAGAATTCAAGAGGCTAGGATGGGTTCTGGTAATTGGAAAATTCTCGAAAATCAATAGCAAGGTTATCAATAGGAAGCAAAACCTTGCAGCTCATGAGATTGCAAAGTTCGTCAGAATAAACCTGAATACAGGAAACTGGCTTACTAGTCTCTCATCTACTGTTATTCATATAATCGAAAAAGAGTGTACTTCTACTGATGTATTACATGAATAAAGCTTCCTATTGAACTAAAAAAAACCATTATACTGTATTTACTTTGTAAGATCAACTACTAAAAGTAAATTGTATCTCGGATGTGACTTTGAACTCTTTACACGTGCCCTAAAGACACTTTTGCATAGGAAAATCAATGACTTTCCAATATTGATCAGTGCTAAACACGTAAAAAAAACCATTGTAACTCAGTACGAAACAGCCACAGAATTTGACAGTACAGATTTATTTTTCTGCTAAAATAAACCAAATGCAATTTTAACAGTTCAATTCCTGTAAACAAATATTCAAATTCAAATATTTATCAGTCCTAAACACGTAAGAAATCCTTCTATCTCAGTGCAAAACAGATGCAGGGGTTGAGAGTAAAGATTTTTTTTTCTGCTAAAATAACAAATACAGTTTAAACAGTTCAATTCCTGTAACCATAGATTCAAAATACAGTAAATTGATTCAAAAAACCATTATACTGTATTTACTTGATAACTGAGATATCTGGTTTGAGTGAACATTGATTGAACACAATACCATCAATCCAGCAAAACAGTGTCTAACCTATCTTCAACCATTCAAGCTAAATCAAGAAAGGTGCCTAAGATTTCTAGACTGCAAAATACGAAAATTAAGGAACAAAACACAAAAGAAACAAGACAAAGATCACATAGCAGACATTGAGCAAATAACCTTAATTCTGTAGGAACAGGAATTTGTCTCACAAAGACATGAACCAGGCACACTCAAGTCTGCCCATCTTACATTTCACTAATTTCAACATTTCACACTGGATAAGCTAAAAGAAGTCTAGATATCACAGGTAAACAAGAACATAATCAAAATCTCTCCAGCCAATGGGAACATAACCCTCAGATGCTCATCCATCTTAACGGTTCGCCTTGGCAACACGCTCAATCTCATCTTTCTTCTTGATGGCATAGCTGCAACACAACCAAGTTATTAGTAGGCGCATTACTACCCAATTCCACTCATTCGTTAGAATCAGAACAAGTCAAGCTTAGCGGTTCATGATAGGTTATATTACCTGTTGGATGAGCCCTTGGCGGCGTTGATCAACTCATCAGCTAGACACTCAGCAATAGTCTTGATGTTCCTGAAAGCGCTCTCCCTGGCACCAGTGGTCAGAAGGTAGATGGCCTGGTTAACCCTCCTCAGGGGAGAGATATCCACAGCCTGCCTCCTCACAACACCGGCAGATCCAATACGTGTGGCATCCTCACGTGGACCACTGCAACCAGGATAATAAGAAATATGTCATGCAGAGTTCAAACTGGCAAACAAGCACATGAAGTGGATAAATATTAGACAGAGAAATCAGTTAAGAGAGCAGGGCATAAATAATCGGGCACAGCTTGGAACACCAAATCAGACAACAACAACAACAACAACAACAAAGCCTTTTTTCCCAAACAAGTTGGGGTAGGCTAGAGTTGAAACCCATAAGATCTCGAAACCAGGTCATGGTTCTGGCACATGGATAGCTAACTTCCACGCAGCCCTATCCATGGCTAGTTCTTTGGGAACACCAGGTCATGGTTCTGAACACCAAATCAGACAATGAAAATAAAGATACTGGGGCTTCATGTAATTCTACCATCAGAGCTCTTAGCAACCAACAATATAAACAAATGGTAAATTTCAGTGGTTATATTGCATTTGCCTAACAATGCAATCATGATAAATAAACTGAACAGAGCTAAACTCCATAGCAAGCTAGATACCTTTATGTACAGACATAAAAACAAAGTAACAAATCTGCAGAAACCCTAATATTCATGTCATCAGTGAAACTGACACATTGCTAAAAATAAAGAATACAACTAAAGTAACAAACTTGTACCCCTAGCACAGAGCAGATTTCGGCCAAATCAATCAGTACATTCAAGTTCAATACCAGTAGCTACCATTTCAACTATATTTAAACCGTGACACTGAACAAATGTTAGTAAAATCACTGCCATAAACTAATTAACATGATTCTGTTCTACTACTACGCAAATCAAACTAGTAGCAGGTTTCATTATACAGAACATACACTAGGTACCATGGCACGGCAGCAAGCAAATAGTGATAATAATTTCACCACAGATAAACTATCCTGAAGAAAGAACACTACATTACTGCCACTAATCATTATGAAATTCAACCGACAACTTGAATTAATACCCGGTGTCCGTGGACTATAAACTCAAGGAGAGTACAGAGGTGACCCAGAGGTGACAATACCTGTTGATAATGGCGTCGACGATGATCTGGATGGGGTTGGCGTCGGTGAGGAGGTGGATGATCTCCATGGTGTGCTTGATGATCCGGACGGCCATGATTTTCTTGCCGTTGTTGCGTCCGTGCATCATGAGGGAGTTGGTGAGGCGCTCGATGATGGGGCACTGCGCCTTGCGGAAGCGCTTGGCCGAGTAGCGGCCGGCCGAGTGCGGCAGGAAGGTGTAGTGCTTCGTCGAGGTGACCGCCAGGTAGTCGTTCAGTGAGATGTCGTTCACCTGCGCGCACGAAGAAGCCCGGCGGTTAGTCAGTCAGTCGCGCCGTCTAGATCTAAACATGACGAAAGCTGGCGTGGGAGTGGGAGTTACCAGGACGTCCTCGAAGGTCCAGCGGTTGAAGAGCTTGATGTCGCCCCCGGGGAGGGGCTCCTCGACAGCTGCCATCGTCGGTGAAGAAGGGCTTGGGAGTGGTGGCGGCGGCGGGCGGGCGCAGGGGAAACCTAGGCGATGGATGGATGGAGGCGGGGCGGGAGTGGGAGCTGAGGGATAGACTCTTATACTGGTCGAGAGCTAGGGTTTTGGATCTGACGGCCAGGAGCGTCGCGAGCGCACGGACGTCGGGGATCCGATGCGGTCCATTCCCTTTGGCTCGGCCCAGCAAACGTTTTTTTTTTGTACAGTAACAAATTTATCTCCATCTCTCTCATGCATATCTGGGCTCTCATGTGTTGGGTCTTTCTCCACCTTTTGTACACCAGCAGATCCTAGTTCTGGACAACAAAGTGTTGAGAATCTTTATCAACACTCATTCCACATCTTCGTGTTGGTCTCTTCATAGATGATCTTGGATGTTATTCTAGTCATGAACTCTTCCATATTTCGTGGATTAAATCATATGCTAAACTGCTCATCTATTCAACATATGGGTTGTATCATATGTGGTCCATGTGCAACAGCCCGGTAGCAATTAGGGTTATGACCAGGACTAATTTTGGACTTTGCACATTGTATAATGGTGATTATAAACATATGATCCAGCCAACACTAGATAAGTGAAAAATATGCTGACAGTGTCCGGGCTAGGGTGTAGCGCCGTCGTGTTGATGATTTTCTTCCATAGCCTCAGGCCCAGCTTCAGTAGCGACCATAAATCATCCCTTACTAGAAGAACCGCTGCTTCCCAGTATCTGCAAGAATTGTGTATTCTTCTATATATTGAATTGGAACTGCTTGCTTTCAAATATATATATACACATCGTCCAATCACTTATATTCCTTTTTCTACTTTCGTCAACCCACTGGTTGCTCAACAACTTATAAATAACAAGATCATCAATCAACACCACTATGGTACAACAGAAACAATCATGGCACCAAACACTCAGGGAATCTTCTCTTTGTGTTGTTCCCTTCGATTCCGACCCGCCATTCTTGGTTTACTACTACGCTAGAGTATACTGTCATCCTCTTATGTACACGTTCCCTGAAACAAGGCATGCAAAAGTCGGTAAAACCATCATCTGAAGCCAACTCCAGATGCAGAGAGATTCACTTCGGAATGTACATGCCTACCTTAAAGCAGAGAAATCCTGGACATGCTCAAGACCCGCTGCTCCGACTTCGCCCTCCTTTGGACATCAAAGAATTTATGGTTGAATACAATCATGTTTTTTTCTGTACAAAGGGAAACATGAATTCTTCAAGTCCCTTCATCACTCCGGACCTCCTCTCAGCGACTGTCAACCAACATAGGAGCAACAGTCGTACTCAAAAAACCCGAGTATGTAGTGAGTGGATCTGTGGATGGATGATGCTCATGTCCACCGGAATTTAAACCTCCAGTGAAATAATATCGGAACTTACCTTGTACCGGTACTTCTTCCTCAGCTTGACCGCCAAGCGCACACATCTTTTCACATTGATTTTCAGTACGTTGTCATTGAACATCTGAAGAAAAATTGGCCAGCTCAATTCCAGGAAAAAAATGAATCGTGAATATACACAAATACAGTTGCAGTAGATGATCTCAACTTGACGAAATTGACACGCCATAATCCGTCCACATTCAGCGGAGAGCAACTTATACACAGAATACCTACTATATATTAATACCTACCAAACTGAAATGTGTGGTCTGAAGCATAACTCATTAAATTTAATTAACATGCCCTCGTCAAATTTTATCAGAATGCTACTTAACACTTGTTGTGCAGAAACTGGATGTTACCAAACTTTAAATGCGCAAAGTCTAACGCGAATACGTGTTGGTAGTTATTTCATGCTCCCAAGAGTTCAAAAACATGAAAAAAGCAGCGGTTGAACTTGCCTTGATAGCATCATCTATTGAGTGTGTATCCCTAATAATCTTGTGCCGATTAATTATCAGGATTGCTGCTACACAGAATATAGGCAGTTCCTCGTCTCCGTTCTTCGCAAAGACATTTGTGCTCACATGAGGCGTCTGCTGATGCCTTGCCCAGATGGTAGCACCTGACAAGCCACACAGAGGATTTCTTGTGCTAGATTTAGTTCCACGGTTAAAAGACCCGCGGAGTTCACCATTTCTACGATAGAATCTCCTGCTTTTGGATTTTCTTCCAGTGAACTTGTTCTGCTCTTGTTTGTCCTTACAGGGCAAATCATTCTTCACATCAACTAGCAATGGTTCTAGGCAGTTCTCTTCCAAATTCCTGATTGCATCCTCGTCAAAATCAGCAGCCCACATCATCTGAGGACAGGAAGCGCAGTTAGTTAACAGACCAAGAATACGCTATGAAGAACATTTAAAATATATTTATCCAATTATGTGAGTACTATCCCGTGATTAATGTAATGCCAAAAATCATGTTTAGTTCGCAGATTATGCAATACAGGTAACCATTTTGTCACAAAGAATTCTAACCTACTTTCATGGAATAACTAAAAAATTATCATCCAACAGAAAAAAAAACTATATAGACGCTAGAAACCATCAAAATCACGTTTGGAAGTGCCTGGCAGACCTCCCACATGCTCATCGACTCCTCGAAAGACAGCTCTCGACGAAAAAGCACTAGCAGCATCCGGAAAGCAAAATGAAGGCTCTCGGCACCAATTGCTGATAAGTGCTCAAACAACTCTGTATCTGACAATTCCATGATCTTCCACAATGACTCCAGCTGCTTCATAACTCCTGTCGGCCCCTCGATCTGGAAATTTTCCCGCTGAGGTGCAACAAAATCTATGTCATGCATTATATCACGCAACCTATAAGACACCCTTATAATTTGACATGGATGCAAATTACCATCCTTCTCAGTAGCATTTCAAAACACCAAAAGGCATCTGCATCATCCTCGTAAAGAACAACAAAAGGGGAAAGCAGATCGCTCATACCTGCAATCAACTTATACAATTTAGTTCTGTTTACATAAATAAAGTAAAATGATTTAATGAGTCCACTGAAGCATGGAAACCTTGGCAGTATCCAGTGGAAGGATCAATCCATGCATAAACTGCAAGTATATCTGACATTCTCGCCATATTTCTTGATTCTGCGTAGAAATCAAGATGGCTATCTGTCCTGACCACATCGACCACTGCAGAAGGCATTTTGGGTCGTTAGAACGTAACATGGCACTAATAAGAGGCCATTATAATTGTGTGCTGTGAGGAGGAAAAAATATGCATACCAATCCTGTGGAGTGTCCATAGCCATTCGGCGACTCTGTCTTTGTTGGCAACTGGACTGTCAGATTTAGTTAGATTGACAAAATCTGCATCTGGTGCATCAGATATCTTCAAAGAATCTACTACTATTTCCCTGTTGTAGCCAGCATCATCTAGCCATCTATCCTGTTTGAACGCGTCCGAGTGAAACATGGCCGAGTCGCTGTTGCTAGCCCGAAACAGATCACTGGGATTGGACTCCATAATGAGATCTATGTTATTATTGATTTGGAAACTGTGCATGTGTTCGTCACGTTGCCTCAACCTATCTTCAGAAACCGGGAAACTGCAATGAGTTTCATCAAGTCCATTGACATCCCCACCATCATTTGAGAACAAGTTTGTAGCAGGCAGGGAGGGATACTCTATCAAGGTCTCACTGTCATATCTTGGTTCACCCATGTCGTTGTAATCCCCAGAGTCTGACAAGCAACTATTCACCACCGTGGAAGACACCATAAATTTGGAAGAATTATATACAGAGCTAACATTGGAATTCTCTACTGTACTGCCAGGTGCTTGTTCTGAAGCTCGTTGACTTGTGCTAACTTCTTCTCCAACATCAGTTTCTTTCGAAGTAGTCCTGATATCCATCAGCTTCGAGCCAACAGCATACGCGAGCTCACCTGTACCAATGCTTGGGTGCATACTCTTGCACTGCCTAACTAAACATTGATATTTTTCCCTGCATAAAAAATAGAAAAACAAATGAGGTTAGATGCTTTCAAAAATGCTTCACTGCTCACATGTGTGAAACCATAAAAGGGAAAACATTCCAGTAAAATGCAGAAGTAGGAATTAATCACCCTGGTACGAACAAGTAACAAGGTAAAACATTACAGCCTACAAATCGTGATTTAGATTTTCTGTATATTAGGTTCTCGGACTCTCTGGTGTACACGTGTAATATTTTTTTAGAGCCGTCATGTGATGAAGGGGCCTAATAGAAGTGTAGAGTACAAGGTTGAAGCACAAAATTTGTCACGGCACTGAGTACTCAGGGTGGAGAGTCCTAGACAGCGCTGAGTAGGCGCAGAAGTACTCAGGGTGAAATCCTAGACAGCATTGCCTTGCTCCACCCATGTTCCAGTTCCTCCCCCCCCCCTACTGAGCTATCTCTTCTCACTCTGTCCGTCTGTTCTCCACTGTCTGCTCTGTTCGTCTTTGTCCACCATCACCTCCTCTACCTGTGCTCCACTGCTATGACCTCCTCAACCTGCTCTGAATATGCTATACTGCCACGATCTCCTCCACCTCCTCTGCCTCTGTTCCACTGGTAGGATCTCTTGAACCAGCTTATCTGTTTTTCTCTCGAATATAAGGGTAGATGTAGAGCTACCCTATCTCTAATCGGTACTAACACTGACTTCACTATTTTTTTGTTCAAGCCAGCCCTATATTCATCTAATGCCACCTAGGGAAAAGTTTTGTGGAGCCTAATCGGTTATGTGGCTGTCAAGGTACATAATTGCCTAGTCCCCAGTGACAACCATGGAGCCAATTACAAAAAATGTATCCTACATTATTTACCACGTTCTAAGCACAAGTACATACCTAAAGACAACTGTGGCCTGTGGCAGTGGTTTTAATACTTGAAACGACGGGGAGATTAAGCTAGAGCATTCCAGTTTCAGTGTAACACATAAGTAACCAAATCGAAGACATGTATGATTCAAGATAATAAAATATCAAAATGGGAAACGAATTAGCTGGTCACGCTTGTAAACCGATGTGACTTAACAGGAAAGAAAGAGATCAAACCTTCGAGCGGCTCTTAGATTTCTCCTATACTCTGTGGTGCTACTTAAGGCGTAGCATCCAAGAAGAAATTCCCATACTTCTGCTCGGATAGAGGAATCCATGCCCTGCACATCAATAATTAAGGTAAACAGTTTCTGTCAAAAGCAGAAGACCGGTGTGATTTGCTTTCATTGTTCACAATTGTAGGATGGATCATGCTTCAGCACATACAGAAATGGTGTGCAGTGAAACGACAGCACTAACCCAATTAAGTAATCTGAGGTTACTGTGCAAATTCAGCAATTGTTCAGACTAAGAAAGATCAGCATAGTTAATTTTAAATTGGGGAAAACTGTTACAATCAGCATAGGTAATCTCAAATCGCGATACGGAGATGAATGGTGCATCTACTAATGTGGAGCATCGGAAAGCTGCTGTCTTTTTCAGTGGATCCTCTAAAGTGAGACTACTGTATGTACTTAACCGTGTAAGATCAGATGCATGTGTCAAATCAACTGCAATCAATTTGCCATGTGAACATGCAAGTCAACTAATATTTCCTGGGTTCCTCTGGCACAGGACAAGATCGTCCTCCCACGGTGACGGCGTAGCAAGGCATTGCAACATGGTGGTCGTCCGAAGACGAAGAGCGATTCCCTCAAGCATGAAAATGCATATATATTGGCCAAGCTAGTGAACTCACCCCCATGACGATGAACTTGAGGGTCTTGCGGAACCCAGTGACCTTGCCGTCGGTGTCGAAGCATGCGTTCCATTTCTCTGGCCTAAGCATCTTGCCCCCCTGTCGAGAAAGAAAAGGAAATGTAAGCTCTAAATATAGAGGATTGGCTAGCTAGCTATATTTAGAAGAAGCTATCGGCGAGTTTTGGTAATGATTGCAATGACGGCGTCTACATATATAGACAGTAATCGATGAATGTAGATGTATATTGAGAGGAAAGGAGAGGAGAGGAGACCTTGAGGTAGTAGGGGTCGGCGCCGCAGGGAGGTTCCCGGAGGACGAGGGAGCCGAGGCCGCGCTGAAGGTGGCCGCCGCACATGATCCATGACCTGATGGACTCCCCGCCGGCGCCGCTGCCAGTACTGCTGCGCCTGTGGGGCTGGGACATGGATGAACGGATCTCCCCTCGCCTCTCCGGAAGGGCGCGGCGGCGGGGATTCGGATCTCCGGCGCAGGCGGATCGGGGGATCCGAATCGCGGCTTTGCTGGCTGGCTGGCCGCTCTAGTGATTCCACGGCCTGGTCGCCGCGCGCTAGCGAGCTCCGGTCGGCTTAGCCTTGGACGGCAATGGAGCAGATAGTCGCCGCCGCCGCCGCCTCGCCTGGGAAGGAAGGAAGGAACGGTCTCCGGCGACCGGCGCGGTTGCTTAGCTTGGTTCTGTTGGAGTCGTGGGGGGAAAGAGAAGAGGAAGCAACGAACCTAATTCCTCCTCAACTGCTCATCATTTTTTTTTCACCCTCGTCTCTTCTGTACTGTACTTCGTGCCAACGACCTACCAAATACTAGTAGCTCCACTCAATTCACAAATTGATATTTGTATATATCACTTGTCTTGTGAATCTTATTTGTCTATGAGAATGAGATGCATAGGAGAAGATGACCCGCTCCATAGCCCGTTCTTAGCACCTCTAGCCCGTCACAAGAGTCTACTGAAATCGTAAAAAATCGTTATTTCGGATATTTCTATCCGTTTCGTGGTCTATAGCTCACTATTTTGAAGTTCGGGTCAGGTGATCCAGTCACAGGAGTCTACCGACATGGTAAAAAAATTGTGATTTTGAACATCTCTGACCGTTTTTGTGGGATATAGCTCAATGTATCTGGGTCCGGGTTGGATTTCAATAACTCGTGACCCCGTCACAGGAGTCTACCGAAATCGTTAAAAACTTGTAATTAAGGAAATTGTTATCTTAATTAAGGTGGAGTAGCATCCCTCTCGCCCCACCACAACGTAATACTCCGGCTCCTGCTCACATAGAGTGCAAATCGCCTTGCTTGACAAGTTTATCAATCGTCCAACATATACTCTTAGCCACCAAGGAAAGCAAAGCAAAGCAAAGAAAACTTGCGCACGATCTCCATATAGGGTCACCTGGAGTATGTCCCATCCCTCTTAGAACCTCGTCGGATGGAGTCTCCTCCCTCCATGAGTTCCATGGATGCCATGATATCTCACAAGGTGAAGAAATCTCTAATACATGCCTGTACTTGCCGAGCGGGAAGCCATCACGTAAGCGTTCCCCACCGCTCCATTTATCCATCCAAGAAAGGGAACATCGACCATTCTCAACCTCGTACGATGTGGCAGCTCGAATTCTCTTCTTTTCTATGATCGGATTGGGACACATGTATAGTTTTGCTAAATTGTTTTTATCGATTTCTTACTTTCCTTGAGAGAGAAAACCGGTATGACTCCGGTCCGCACATCACGAGCGCAAAGTGTGCAAAGATATCTAGGAGTACTAGATGGGGAAAAAATTAGTGTTTCAATGAAATATATCTTCTCTATCTAAATGGAAGAACCCTGCCTACTACAAAGAATTTTCTCAACATGCTAGTCTCTAATTGATCCAATTAAATAACTCCACTATAAAAAATTATCTCGACATACAAGATATACAACATCAACTTGTACTCCATATTTTGATGATATGTATTTGTTCCCATATATTTCCGCAGCCATCGCGCCGCGGGGAATCATCTAGTATGCCAAAATAGCATGAACATGTCGATCGTGAGCCTGCAGGACAAGTCTCTGTCTATCTCTGCATCTTATTCAGTGAGTGAACCAAACGAAGTAACGGGGCCCGCGGATAGACATACACGTGTGCCGGCCAAGTGAAAAGTCTCTCTAGCAGATGGAATGCGAGATGGAATGCAATAGCAACACGTGCATGTGGAATATACTCCTGAAGAACCATGCGCGCATGGCCGGTAAGGTTCTCAAGGTCGAACAAGAGCTAGTAGACGTCACGTCTTGTGCAAGGTAGCTATCTATCTGCACACTCGTGTGGGAATCAGAATCAGGTGTCATATATTACTGTCTAAACTCTCAAAAAATACTGTCTACAAAAATTAGACAGTAATGTAATATATGACGTAGGGAGTAGTATTGTAATAGGGTCTCCTTCTTCCAGCAGGTTTTTGGCATGTAGTTTAAGTGAACACTGATCATATATACTTCACTATAGAATTTTTAGTTTCATATGCATCATTTCCCAGTCTCACCTACCCAAGCAAATCGATCAAATTAATGCACACAGTTCACTATAGAATCTCTTTTATCAGTTTCAAAATAATTGACGACTAGGTCTATTCACGCCGCCGGATGCAACAGCACCATAGATTAAATTAACCGTGGCATCCATATCTCTCAGGTGATGGCCTGGTCGTGCATACATATTCTTCTCCTGTGGAGTAGGAGTGGAAGAAAACCTCTCTCCAAAGTCTTCAGCGACTTTGGACTAACCCTAGCTATAGCCAAACCAGTTTAGCACGCAAGCTAGCTAATCATTCCCATGCAATGCATGTACATCCATCACAAGCCACATAAGTCAACACCGCACAAAAAGATATGCTAATGGTAAAAGAGCCTGTCTTTTGTCACAAATCCATGGTCCAAGTTTTTGGCTTTAATTTCTTGCCTACCCCCCATCCACAAGTGCACTTCAATTATTTTGCTAAGTCCCACGTTTTAAATTTGACCAAATTTATTGAAAACTGTACCAAATATCTGTAAAATTTATCACCCCACTCAAGTCTTTTAAATTCGAATGTTCTTTCGGAAGTAACTCACCCGACTCCATTCGTTTCTAACAAATATCTGTCAAATTTGGATTTGGTTTTTAATTGGTTTGAATCTCTGCAAAAATGTGATATGACTATAATTCGACACAAGAAACTAATCACCAACTCAAAAAATTAAAACCCTCCAATCCAGATAGAGAGCTTGGTTTTGTCTTTATTAGGTAACTGAATTTGTTATAATAAAGTGATGCTTAGTAATGGTTGTGTCCAATTACAGAGTTTGTCTAAACTGGATAAAGAATTTGTCAACATTTGTTGAACGTCTGACTTCACGTAGCACTTATTTAACCTGTTGTTTTCAACAAATGAATCATATTCCATCAGATTGTACATGCAGACATACATGTGATTGGTGTGGAGAATAATTATCAAGATGCAATATCCAAATATGAAAAATCATATTTTTTTTGTCGAGCAAACTCTTTGATGTCACTTTCACATAATTGATGTGCCACATTAATTCATTGAAACAAATTATATGTATACCCATGTAAGTAGATTGATCTTCATGCAGATCACAACTTAAATTTTGATGATGGCACTAGAGTGACAGAGAATTGTGCTTGCATGTAGATAGGACTTATTGAAAGGGTTAAGTGCACTTTTGGTGCCACAAGTATTGCAAAATTCAACTTTGGTTCCTTAACACTATTCTGGTCTAAACCTCGTCCTCGAACACTTAATTTGTGAGAGTGATCATGCAACCTATAGGTGAGATAGGATTTCTGTGGGAGAGTGGATGATTGTGCCGTTCAGCGTGCATGCTAATTGCATAATGGATCCCCGCATAAGATAAGCCTAGTGTTTGACAACCACGTTTAGACCATAATAGAGTTAAGGGACCAAAATTTGACTTCTACAACACTTGAGGGATCAAAAGTGCACTTAACCCTTATTAAAACCGATGGTTAGACGTAAACTACAGTGTTAACTCTATGCCAAAGTGTTGTCTTCGTCTTCCATTTACATACCCAAATACAGAAAATCACATATTTAAGAGTCTAAGTAAGCTTAACATATGTAAATCCCAATTCCGTAAATTTTAAGCGGACTAAAATGATAGTATGGAAAGTATGAATGAAGATTACAAATACAAGCCAGCAAGACATGCAATGCACGTCATGTGATTTAGTTTTTCTCCTTCATTTTTGCACTGCCATAAAATATGCATTAACTAATGAAGAATCTAAAAAAATGTCAAGTGAGATTTTTTGTCTATATTTTCCACATTAAAAATAGATGGACGTTGGGCATATACATATATTGGTTTCATATGGTTCGAAAGTTGTCCATACATATCATACAAAATATGCATGCTAGTCTTTATAAATATAAAAAATGGTTTTAAAAAAGGTTCACCTCACCCATACAAACATGAAGAACTCACTTGGATTATTCCCTTCTTCTCTAAAAAAACTTTATTAGAATAAATCAACGATGATCGAGCTCTGGTGAAATTGTGTCCCTTCATTCGAAAACATCAAGCTATGGAAAGTTGTAAGAATAATTATTTAAAACTTGTATAAATCTCCATTTGGAATATTATTTTGTCAAATTGTTAACATATATAGCGAGCAACACTGTTGTAAAATACTTGACGAGAGATATTTCACTTTAATTTATTGCATACGTGGCATCTCAAAAAACAAAGCTTACAAATAATCAGCTCATTTTTATGTTTCTTAACAAAATGCCAATATATTTCATGTATTCTTTTCATCCATGTCTGATTTCTTCATATTAAGAGTTTTTCACATATCCCAGTAGATGATATTAAGTCGAGCCAAGCTAAATGACGCACTAAGGTACAATAACATGGATGGACACGGAGGCGCACGTACGGCCGCCGCATGCATGCATCATCCCTCTCGTCACCGGCGGCCAACAATTACAAGCCTGCCATCCACCGGTGCATCTTCTCCGCCTTTATAACCCCACCCATCGCCTCCACCTCAGAAAATTTCATCCCCTCTCCTTCTCCATCTCTAACCAAGCTTGCTCTAGCTAGGCTTACCGGATCATCTCGATCGCTTCGGTGATGACGATCGAGCTGCAGGCTCGGCCGGTGACGGCGCTGCCGGCGGGGTTCCGGTTCCACCCGACGGACGAGGAGCTGATCGTGCACTACCTCCGGCGGCGTGCTGCTGCGGCGCCATGCCCGGCGGCCATCATCGCGGAGGTGGACATCTACAAGCTGGACCCCTGGGACCTGCCGTCCAGGGCGGCGTTCCACGCTGGCAACAACAACGACGAGTGGTACTTCTTCAGCCCGCGCGAGCGCAAGTACCCCAACGGCGTCCGCCCCAACCGCGCCGCCGGGTCCGGGTACTGGAAAGCCACCGGCACCGACAAGCCCATCACCGCCGGCAGCGTGCCTGGCGGGGAGGTGGTCGGCGTGAAGAAGGCGCTGGTGTTCTACCAGGGGCGGCCGCCCAAGGGGATGAAGACCAACTGGATCATGCACGAGTACCGCCTCGCCGACGCCGCTACGGCTGCCGCCGTCAACACCTACCGGCCGCCTACGAGGTTCAAGGCCTCCTCCTCCATGAGGGTACGTACATATATACATCTACATCGCATGCTGATCGATCTCATGCATGCATCTTATCTTGATATTACTGATTAATTTCTTCATGTTTAAGTTCTTCTGATCTGTTCTGAATTAATTGACTCAGATTTAGTATAACTTGAACTAAATCTGAGTCAATTAATGCAGAACGAAGGGAGTACCTTTTTCTTGCGAATGATCTAGCTATATTAATTATTTGCTTACACTCTTGTTGATTTCCTTTTAATCTTTATAATTTTCCAAGGTTGCAAGAGCTCGATGTAGCTTGGTATCTTTTCCTTCCTATACTTTTGTTTTCTACCTGGTTGCGTGTGTGTAGTGTGGATGTCAGTAACTTAAGTTCAAGCAATCAATTCCTCTGGTTCCTTTTACCCCTGGGATCTTCTTTCTCCATGAAAGAGACTTGCATTATTACTCAACAAGCTACTACTGCCTAGCTAACTAAGCTGCTTACCTTTCAAGGGTAGCGACTGTTTGGTGTAGATGCCATGCTTGATACTGACTTTGTTTTTGTACATGCGTGCAGTTAGATGACTGGGTGTTGTGCAGGATCTACAAGAAGCCCAACCAGCAGCTGTCGCCACTCTACGACACGTCGCCCTCGCCGCCGTCCATGGACGCTGGCAACCTCGGGCAACACTATCACCAGCAGCACAACCAGGAGGATTCGTCGTCGTCCTCCCGGATGACGAGGCCTCCGTCCATCTCCGACTACCTCGTAGACTACTCCGCTGTCTCCGAGCTCTTTGACACCATGCCACCGGCGCCAGAGCCCGAACTAAGCTCTGGCGCCAGCCGGTTCTTCCTTGGTAGCATCGGTGATGACGGGGCCACCACGGCGCGGAAGAGGCAGACGGATGACATTAACAATGGTGAAACATCGTCGTTGCCTGCGTCGAAGAGGTGGTCGAGTAGTAGTGATGCGTCCATGACGATGGTGAACAACACCTACTCCATGTTTGGGCCTGACCAGCCTTCTTCTCAGGACAGGATATGATGCTCTCTCTAATTAGGGCTAGGAGCAGGAAATTTAACAGTAATTCACTATTGATGCCGATCTAGCTAGGGTATTAATAGTCATGATTCATAGATCAGGCTGAAACACTGTATAAAGTGTAATATATACGCCGTATAGGGAGCAGGAGTAGAAGAAGTAATAGCAATTATTTCATTATAGCTAGAACTGATTGTAGATGTTTAATCAATCTGTGTGGTAGTAGTCTTATGTATATGTAGGGTGCTATGGTGTAAATTATGAACAATTAATTACTTTCTAAAAATCATATCCCCTCCGATCAGATAAATTTGTCGCCAGCAACAAACTGATTAACTGCAACATATCAATACAACTTCCAACACTTTTTTAGAGGCGAAGGGAGTTGTAGGTTGCTAGAAATTACAAAGTTAATGTACTGCAACAACTCACATGTATGCTAGACTGATGGATTTTTATCCACCGGGCAGTTCTACTATAACAACTCATATTTTTGGGCTTGACACATCAATGAGCGGTTGAGGTTCTTCAAAGATTCAACGATGTATGCAGTGGTGGCATCATACTTTGTAATATTATCTTTTAAATTCCCATATTAATTTGTACATATACCATCCCTTTTATGAATGAAAAATGATAGAATAGGGGCCTTCCGTACTTAAAAAAAATAAACCACCCCGTATATTTTTGGGAGACAAACGTGCATATTGCGGAACTGTCAAGATAAAGTTACTTTAAGGAACATCAGTTAATAATGTCTTGTCCATTGTTTCGTTGTCACAAAATAAGATTGGCATAGGCATACATTGTGTCCAATGAAAGGCCAGTAGATCGAGAGAAACATCTATATGTACGGTATGTGGAGGAGAACAAAACTAAAATACAAGTTGTTGTGGGGAAAATGCTGAATTTCCTTTGGAAAAAGTTCGATTTTCTTTACTGAAAAAGCATGTGCATGTCTCTTTCGTTATTTCATAGCTCGAGATGGAATCAGTTCCACAACTTAGGATATTGATCGATCGTCGTTAATTAGATTGAACTTGAAGGTTTTGTTGCTAATTACTTTGTTGACCATATGTGCATGCAGCATGCATATGGTACTACACTACTATTCAATACACATCACTGAGAATTGAGAATTCTCTCACGCAATGCGACCTAGTAGTAATTAATTTAACCCCTTGGCTTGTGGAGTCTGCATTACGTGTGACGTGAAGGGATCAAACTAGGTATCATCGATCAGTCGGAATCGTCAAAGCTCGACCGAGAGAATATTCTCTATCTCTACTACTTACGCGGCATGCTTCCTAAGACACCAGAAAAAGCACACGTCGGATTGCTACACTGCTCAAATGACTCATGATCAAGATATTAAGTAAGCACATGCTTGCGCTACAAGTAAACTGGTGTCTCCCGTAAGCTGTGCAAATTATATGTCAACCCTGCCCAGGTAGCTGCATACCCTGCTCAAATATGTGTTACTCACCGAGCGGTGTACGGACCCGGAAGAGAGGTTACATAACAAATTAGATGACTTTCGTTTATCTTATATATTTGGATAGATGTATCTAAAAAGTTACATGTATAGATACATCTAATTTTTTTTCGGACCCAAGATGGTAGGAACTCAACTTGTTGCCAATGTGGAGGGAGCATAATAATGACGTATTCAAGTTTTAAAATATTATCAAACAAACAAGAACGTATAGATTAAGGCTTAAACTTGACTATTTGAAGTAAAAAAACCTCAAGTTATTGAGCCCTTATAGCCAGTTCTAAAGTTTGTAACTTAAACACTATGTTTTGTATTCTTGTGATTTGTGTACAGGCGTACGGGCTTGTAAATTTTCATAACTAGTTACGAAATTTTGCAAGAACAAGTTTCCACGCTATACGTAGGTATGCAATTTTTAATTCTTTTTCAAACTTGAGTTCATGCGTAACTAGGTTGCCTAGATAATTCTGGGAACAAGACTATCCTTTAGCTAATAAATCGGCACACTAGTACAGATCGAGCTAAGGTGAGATCGAGCAACACTTGAGCATCCTTCCGTGTGCCTTATACACTATCGCATTTACCTAAAAATTATAGCTGTGTGCGAGGCTTCAAATAGTATCCACGGGTTAAAAGTTCGCATATATAAAGAGTGTGCAATGTATTGCACACGGTTATATACAAATACGTGTTTGCTACGGTTTGGCTCACTTTCGCAGGTTCCCTATCTTTCGTATTGGTAAGTATGAATTCGCTGAGCATCCCAACAAGAAGAAGGCCTAGATTCATTATCGAATTACGGCTAGAGCTTGTAAAGTTGACATCACAAGAGTTACTACTACGTGTAATTTGAATTGCCTTCTCGTATTTCACTCGATCACGTGTACATTGTACAACCTTCTCGCCTCCTCTAGGCTGCCACGCATTAGCGACGAGCCATCTTCCTTGTTCTATGTAGTGCCGCTGGTCGTCGTACGTTTGTGAACTCAGTAGTTACTACATACACGAGGGGTGCGTCGTAAGAAGACCGCTCGCATGAAAAAAAATGACGTACCATGGACACGGTAAGACATATTATATAGTAGAGATAATTCCTAAATATCCCCCACCAGCTACCTTATTTTTCGAAACTTTAGCTCATGCTAGTGTATTTTAAGGGAAGACTATTTATGGAGATTTGTGAGAATTGGGTGTTCATCAAATCTCTTCCCATCTCCAATCCTCTAATCCCATAAAAAACACTGAAGTAAACAAGGCCTAATTCTACTGCCCTTTGGAGCTTGTTTGACCTTGTTCATGCATTCATGGCTCTCACCATTCACGATTCTCCCACGTATGCGGTCAAATAATATAACATTTTTACTTCTGCAATCAAGCACCATTCCGTGCGCACCATTTTTTTTTGACAATTGCAGCTCGAGATTAAAGAAATATTGTCAATCAAGTGTGTGACGATTGCAACTACTTACTTAATAAGCTGCTTCCTAAGACGAGGCAAAAGCATACGTTGGCCGGATTGCTACTTAGCTAAGATAACTGATTTAGTAAGCACATGTTTGCGCTGGAAGCATAGTGGTGGCAAGCATTAGACAGCAACCTTGGCCGTCATATATGTGATTCTAATGAACTGTTAATTAATCTCTTCGCAAAAAAAAGAACTGTTAATTAATCAAAATGGTGGCTCTGACTCTGAGAGTTGACATTTTTTCCCCGATTACTCTGCATTTACAGATTGCTGCAATGTTTAAGATATGAAACAGTAAGGAGCTTCCACCAATACCAGATCACCTCTCTGAAGAGGGCAAGGATTTCGTACGACAATGTCTTCAACGTGATCCATCTAACCGTCCAACAGCAGTGGAACTTTTGCAACATTCTTTCATACGAAGTGCATCGCCGCTTGAAAATTTAGTTGCCTATGCTCCATTGGAACAGTTGGGTGCCATATCTTGCAAACCAAGTTCTAAGGTACTAATGGTTGAGTGCTACTGAAAAGTGTTATTGTTAAGCTTAAACAATTATCATGCTTGTTCAGCTTGCAGATGTGTAGTTTTTTCTCCAGATTTCATATATATAGGAATTCCTAATTTTAATTCATTCTACTTTATATTTTTGTTTAATTTGTACATTCTTCATGTGTCTGGGTTACATTTTTGTGTGGCTCTTTTGATATTCCAGGTGGTAGGGCACTCCAGAAATATGTCCTCTTTGGGTCTGGAAGGGCAATCTATTTACCAAAGAAGAGCTGCAAAATTTTCCTCAACACGCAGGTAATCTAGTCAATATTTCCTGCATTCTCATGCTTAGGTGTTTTGGAACCAAACTGTCCTAAATGAGCTGTAACTTAACAATATCTATCTCTTGGAAATGTTGCACCCTGAATTATAATCACTGTTCCATATTTTACTGAACTACTATTTCCTGCTACATATTTCATTTTAACAGTTGCCCCCCCATACTTCCAATTGCGCATATTCGGGCATACTACACCTTAGGAAAATGAGACCTGCGTATGATTTTTTTCTGCTTGTGTCCTTCCTGATTCATTTGATGCTACGTGCAGCAAATAGGTGACTTCTTCAGACTCGCAAAACTTCCTCAACTAACATAACTAGAAAGCAGCAATGGCGCTCAGGGTCAATGCTTCATTAAAAAAAAGGTATTATTTCTCCACAGCAATCATGGAGTTCCCCCAACGGCACGAGCGCCGTGACTCCGACGCCCCTGCAGCATCGGTGCACAGTTGCGAGGATAAGAGCATATCTAATAGAAATTGTAAATTTCAGACTTGTATAACTGAACCATAAAACCGGCTGTAAGTGTCAAATTTGTGAAAGCACGGTTGTGATGCTCGTCAGAGGTGGAGGAAATGTACGAGCGTACGGCAGTGGCGGACCTAGGATTTTATTATTGGGTATGCCATAAAAATAATTACGGACCGAGTTTCAAACCAATTTAATAAAAAAATGCATAGTAATACGGTACCAAATCAAGACATAGTAGGTAACCGAAAGATTAAGTACAAACGTTGCAGAGATTGAAATACAAATCATAATTCACCAGCGACAACCTTTTTTGCCGTGTGTTTCTGAAAAAGAGATGGTGAAGTCTTCGCCATTTCTTTTCATAACTGAATTTTCAAAAAAGAAGAATATCAATGGTGAGTAGATCATTTGTCCTTTATTATATCAATAATTAAATGTGGATGAATGCAAACTTGTTGATTACTATACATCATGTCTTCGTTCTTTTGGAATCCTGAAAATATGAACTTGCCCCCAAAATCAGCTACCTGCGCTGGACATCAAACAATGTAATACATATACCAATTCAATCGCCGATTCCCGAATCAGCTACCTAGTTAGCTGTAGCTGGCCGTCAAACATGAAACATGTATTAGCAGTATAAATCTCCTGTACTGTACTTCGACGGACGCAGGGCTACTTGACTCAGCGTCAGTCGCGGCGTCAGTAGCATAGTTGGAGGAAAATAGCCACCGTGCCCTCCGTCCATAGCCACCGGTAGACTAAACCTACAGATCCACTGATCGATGGAGGAAAATTCACGGGACCAAACGCTAACTGCTCCCCGATCGACTTGATCTCTTCTCATCTACAATTCACATGCCATGCCGGCTCTGCTGTCTAGTTTTTTCCCTAGTATACTACACACGTTGAGCTGGGCTGCAGGGTATGCCGTGGTGAACCCGGCATACCCTATAGGTCCACCACTGGCGTATGGCAACATCGAGAGCTTCATGGCGAGGAATGACGGCAGTGAAATGTAAATCTACCGCGGACCCATACATGTAGCAAGCTTACACGAGTCAAATTACGGGTCACCATAAGATCTTGTACGAACCATTCCCTTTTTACGAACTCTTATCGGAAGGAAAACATTAGGAAAAAAGAAAACAATGAAGAATGGTTACCGGGCCAAATCTGTATACGTAGGCTCTAGGTTGCCCAGTCATGGGAAGGGCCAGAAAGACAAAGAGACGTTCGACTCTCTAAGCAATGGTTTTGGCCCAACAATATTTTGTTTGTTCGGTAATTTTCTTTCCTAGAGCACGTTTGCTTTGCCATATGATAGGAGAGAGTTATTTTTGCAAAAAGACGACAATGCTTTATTATTCGTTATTTTTGCAACGGGGTGATCGAGGTTTAATCAGAGAGCTAAATGCATCACTAGTCCTTATACTTGTCGACCCATCTCACTTCGGTCACAATAAATTGGGAATACGGCCCATCTACGGTCATTTGTTACGGAACGGTCCGTCCATATGATAGCAGAGAGTTTTTTTTCAAACGGACGAGGATGCTTTATTATTCATTATTTTTACGACACGTGATCAAGTTTTAATCAAAGAGCTAAATGCATGAATGCATCCCTAGAACTTATACTTGTCGACCATATGACTTTTGGTCACTATAAATTAAGAATACGACCCATCTATGGTCATTGGTTACGGAACAACCACCGTGCATTTTATATTTTTTGCAAAACACTTCTTTAACTTAATAGCTTAATAGCGAACCTTTATTCATGCATGACCAATTAGCCAACATTCATTTCAAATGGGGCCAACGGGCCCAAACTTATCGAATTGGATAGGCATCCTCAAATGTCAGATATCTAACAATATTAACATATTTCTTTAATATCTAACAAAAAAACTTAGCGGCTAACATAGGATGAAATTTGACTCCCTCTCTGTTACCTTCACATGAACCAAAAGAGTCCTCACGTAAGGCCGATGGACTCCGACCTCCGCATGAGCTTTGCCTGGTCAAGGCACCGACGACAACAAGGAGAAGGGGGAGACCAGGGAGGGTGGTGGAGGGGGGGAAGCGGGGTCGCCGTGTTGGCAAGGGGACGATGTGGGCACTTGGTGTACATTGATCAGTTTCCCGTGGCACAACCGATCAAACTAAAATGCACAAAAAAAATCACTCCGAATCAAGCAATAATTGAGTATGGAAGGGTGATATGAACGATGCAGTCCGATCCGATCTGTATTGCTGTATGCATCCGTGACCGTGTGATGTGTGTAACCTACATTTTTATTTAAGAATGTCTGCATCGAGCTGTCCACGTGGACGCGCCACGCGTGCGTCCATCGGTTGCGAAGTGAAGCAGTCATTGGCGCCACGTCGCGCGCCCGCCCGCTCGCTCTCCGTCGACAAACACCTCGCCGACGACGTATATAAGCTTGCTGCTCCGACCAGATCCACCTCCACAGTTCCCATTTCCCCAATCACCAATCATGGATTTCCCCCACCGCCACGGCCACGGCCACGGTCGCCGCGACGACGACGACGACGAGTCCGACCGCCGCGCGCCCGCGCCCGGATACGGCGCCCCCGCCCCGGCATACGGCGCCCCTGCCCCCGCCTACGGCCGCGAGGACGACTACGGCCGCCACGCCCCTGCGCCGGCCTACGGTGGCGGACGCGAGGACGACTACGGCCGCCACGCCCCGGCTCCCGCCTACGGCGTCCCCGCCCCGGCCTACGGTCGCGAGGACGACTACGGCCGCCACGCGCCCGCCCCGGCCTACGGCTCCGGCGGCGGCTACGGCGCGCCGGCCCCGGCGGCCTACGGTCGCGAGGACGACTACGGCCGCCACGCCCCGGCTCCCGCTTACGGCGGCGGCTACGGCGCGCCGGCGCACGGCAACGTCGTCCACGTCTCCCACGAGTCCGGCGGCGAGAGGCCGCACTACGGGGGCGGTGGCGGCGGGTACGCCAACGAGACCCGCCCGCACCACGGCGGCGGGGGAAGCGCGCCGGTGGCGACGCAGCAGACGTACCGGATCGTGTGCAAGGCCGGGGAGGACAGCTTCAGCCTCGGCGCCAGGGGCGGCAAGGTCTGCCTCGTCCGCACCGACCAGGACGACGACGCCCAGGTACCCCACCTAGATCGGTCGCCCCTGTTTTCTCCCAATCTACAAGTGGATGCTTGCAGATCATGTCCTGATCTTAAATTGCAAATTTGGTATCGGGATCTGCAAGTTTGGCTCGTATGTTTGTCAAATTCCTTATGGGGAACAACAACAGAAAAAATGTTTTTTTTGTTGCCTTGATTGATTCAATATAATTTTTCCACTGACCATGTGATCGATGTGTTCAGCACTGGATCAAGGACATGAAGTTCAGCACCAGGGTGAAGGACGAGGAGGGATACCCGGCCATCGTGCTCGTCAACAAGGCCACCGGAGAGGCCCTCAAGCATTCGCTCGGCCAGTCACACCCCGTAAGCCATTCATCCATCCATGATCCATCCATGCCACTTTGTATTTAAGAAATTGCCACCGATGCAAAGCCTACAAATGGATGTTCTTACATGATTATACCATATATTCAGAGATTCAGAAGGAAGACCAATTCTCTAACATCATACTAGCCTATCAGCTTAGCTGTTGTGTTCAGCAAATTTTGTATTAATTTCAGTTTGCTTGCTCTGATCTGCCATGCTGTTTCACATTATCGGATCATGTGCGCATATACAAGACAAAACTTGTGAGGTCCTCCTGTCTAATTGTCTGAGTGACACTAGCTCTAGAATAATGTGGTGAAATCTTTAGACAAGAAAGACCAATACTGATCCAGAAACAGTTTAGGTAATTGCATGTGTTGTCAGTTGTCACATGCTCAACCTTTCAGTGCAGCTCCACTATTGTGATTTCACTCATCCTCGGCTCTTTGTTCCTCAGATCCTTAATTAGTACTAATCCACTGGAATCTGTATGTACATTGCTAGGTTCTTCTGACCCGCTACAATCCGGACTCCCTGGACGAGTCGGTCCTCTGGACCGAGAGCAGGGACGTCGGGGAAGGCTACCGCTGCATCAGGATGGTGAACAACATCTACCTCAACTTCGATGCACTCAACGGTGACAAGGACCACGGCGGCGTGCGTGATGGGACCACCCTTGTGCTGTGGGAGTGGGCCGAGGGCGACAACCAGCGATGGAAGATTGTTGCCTGGTGTAAGTTCTCCTGGGTTTGCCACATGTTCTCGTTTACTATTGTGTCAGTTCAGTTTCATATCTGAATCACCTCATCTCATAGAAGTTAATCATAGCCGAGAACAATAGCATGTTGCAAGGATTGTTCAACAGCTTGATTAGTTAATCGACATTTGTTTCTCATGCAAATAGGGTCACATGTTCAAACATAAAACTGGCTGAACATGTGCACGTATAGTTTCTGATATCACCGGATATGCCGACTGTCTGGAGTGCCGCGTTTGTTCAAATTTAGGAATGCATCACCAATCAAAACAAGATAACTACTGTTGTAAATCCTAAAAATGACAAGAGCAACATAGTATTATGTTAAAATTTGGGGATTGATTTGTGTCTTGTACTGATGGCAGGAAAAAAGGTTTGTGGGTTCAAGCAGCGCCATCTAATTAATAAGCTGAGTGTTTTCTGGAATAAGAAGGATGGTGCATATGTATATGAGTGGTCTGCCTGTTTTGTTTGAGCAGCCAAACTTTATTATTATGATCAATATGTAATGATGGATTATAGTACCAGTTGTGTGTGATGGATGTATGCAAAAACCAGTGCTTGTTACATGTTTGTGGATTGTAATTTGAATTGTTTGTCCAGTGAAATGATTGTAATGAAGTTATTACGTATCTTTGTTTTTGTGAGATCTTTGAGGTGTGGACAGTTCGATCTTGACTGGGATATGGGATCAAGAATCCCCATCTTTAAAAAAAAGTATTGGAGGTCAGCTGGTAGCTAGGTAGGTTATCATTTTCAAGATTGGAGAATGGGGATAATGCTGATATGATTCCATCCTGCTACTTTATTTTTATTCTTTAATTATGCTCTTATTCTTCCAGCTATCTTTAGCGAATATTGTTTTGTCCATTGAAAGTGTCGGCCGTGGTAGTTGCACGTTGCCATCTGCTAAATAAGTAGTAGAGTGAAGATTAAGCTGCCATGTGGTACACGAACCGTGATGATGTGATGCCAAATTAATTAAGTGTAATCGGTTCCGATGAATGGACTTGTTCTATATCTATATGTCCTACCAACAAGAAACGACGTCCCTAAAATTGTTTTAGTTAATCTTATGCTAGCACTCATCCATTGATGATCCAAATGTGTAGTGGTCTTCGCCTTCAAAGTTCCATGGTAGATTTCAAAATTATATCCTCTCCTGAAAAGTACAACATTATGTCATGGAGAAAGAAAGAAGAAACAACCACATACCAGAGTTGCGGTAATCTTCTGTATTTCCCCCTATAAATTGGCAACACTGGGCCACTTCCTCCTAATTTCCGCATGCCGACCTCCACGTCCGACGACACGTCAGCCCGTAGAATTTTTTCTGTAAGAGTTTCCCGTAAGGAAGCCGTCGGTAGGTTTGTGAGATATTCAAACACTTTTTTTCTCCATGAAACAATCTTTTCTGAAGGAAGCCGTAAAAAAACGTCAAGAACATCAAATCACAAACCTGTGAATACCACTGATGATTCTCCCCTTTTAATTTTGACCCGTAATGCCAAGGCTTTGGGCATGTACGTAGCCATTAAATTAGTCAAGCAACATCGGCAAGAGTATCACCACTGATATTTCTGGGACAAATAACCAAACCACTTTGTCGATGACGTTGGGAGCCGAGAGAACGAATCACCATTGCCGAAAAGACGTAGTAGCCGAGATAGATAACGCGAGAACAAACCTCCTCGCGGCAACCATGAGAAACAAGCCAAGATTGATCTGGCGAACCAAGATCTGAAGAACCATACCTCGACAAACTTAATCTTTCAAAGCCACCATTGACGTCGAGAAGGAGATCCCGCCGACGACTGAAGCACGAAAGATCACTTATTGTAGACGATGCCATCTCCATTGACGAAGAAGACAACAACCAAAACACAACTCTAACATTAAGGACCCTTGTATAGCGCCCTGCGCAGGTCCGAGGTCCCCACCCCTTCTAGTGCCAGAGCGGCACTTAGAGGATGTGAGGACCCGTCAAATCTTAAACGAAGGCGACGATGAAGTTGCAGATGGCGGCGGCTAGGGTTTGCTGAGACCTAAACTTTATCGCATGATTGTGTTGCATAGTTTGTATTTAGCGGATATTACTGGATTCTTTGCAAATACGGTCCAACCGTGAATAGAGGTGGTAGACGTTTGAATCTTGGGCGGCCCAACAAGTTTGACACTTTTTTGTTTTCTTTCTTTGTTTTACTGTTCTCCTTTTGTTGTAAGATTTATTTCAGCCTTTTCTTGATTTTATTTCATGTTTTCAGTTTCATTTAATATATCTTTAATTTATCTTCATAGTTGCATGAATTATCTATTAAATACATAAATCCGTCTCTTTATATTAAAATGTTGAGAAACATGAACATTTTAAATACACCATCATTTTTTTTGAAGGAAAGCGGTGGGGGAAGCCCCCACAACGAGTTTTGTTCTTCAAATAATAAGAACTCAAATTCACTTCCGTGAGTAATTGAATCTGGGTGGCTGGTTGTACATCCACTCCATTAGCCAAGTAAGATGGGCTCACTTCCTAATACACCATCATTTTTCAGAGATGTACATATGTTTATTTGGACAGATAGCCAATTTATTCCACACACTGACCATCTTTTTGAATGATCTGAAAGGTTCTATCCATATATAGGAATACCTTTTTTTGGTAGGCGAAAGAACAATTCTTTTCACGTACGTGTGAGAATTTCTTTTATTTTTGTAAAACAAGCCTTTTCCATCATTAAACGCGTTAATATTATATACTCACTCCGTTCCAAAATAAGTGTCTTAAGTCCCTCAGAAAAGAGATGCATCTAAACATGGTAAATCTGAACCTGAGATTCATATAAATCAAAAAGTAAAAAACGCTAGACCTTGTTTGTCAGGGACTCGTAAGTATATTGTATAAATCTCTGCACCGTATCTACTACGTAAAACGAAAGAGGAAAAAAAAAAGCATGCATGCAGAGTCGAACTGGAGAGGAGTCGTCAAGCACAAGCCTCCTCTGTCCTCTCCCGTCGCGTCAGTCAGTCAGTCCCTGTACTGCTACTCTGCTAGTGCTACGCGCACCCGACGCTCCTCGATCCCATGGCCGAAACCACCACCACCATTCCCAACGCCGCCCAAGCTCCTCCCATGGCCGAAACGGCAGCTGCCATTCCCCCAAAGGAGGCGCCATCCAGATCCATCGCCACTTTGCCAGTCCGCCTCCCCTTCCTCTTTCCAAGCCCCACCAATGGGCAATGGCCGACGCAGACCCCCGAGGCGCTGTCTTTTTTTTTCAGCGGGACAAAGGAGGCGCTGTCACCGGAGCCGTCCGTGGCCGCATCGCTCCCACCACCACGCAAGGAGCAGGGAAACAGCCGAGCGACTCCGACGGAACCTCCGCCTCTCCGGCGGCTCCGTCGGAACCTCCGCCTCCTTGACCCGCCCGCGCCACCGTCCGCCGCCCACGACGCCGGACTCTCCCAGCTGGGCCTCCTCGACTTCGTCCGCCTCGACCTCGCCTCCTCGGGCGCACCTCGCCCCGACCTCGTCGCCGAGCTCATCTACAACTACAGTTCTCAGCATGGGCTGAGCTCCGTCCGTGGCAACCAAATCGAGATCACCCAGAGAACACTCCTCAAGGCGCTCTGCCTCTCGAAAACCTCTCCATGGCGTAATACGTGGAATAGAGACGACAGCGCAGAGAAGAAGGCCATGGTGATCTCCGCCGGCAAAGAGTTCGCCAGGCTTTACATCCTGCCGTCAGTAGTGGCTTCCACCCACCGGGCGACCTCTTTGAACTCGGATTCGAGTAACGATTTGACTTACGTCGAGGCCGGTCGTCCAGATCTTGTTGACTGGGAAACCCTGCTTCCCGATATGGTGATGCAGGAGATGAAAGAGCTTGCTGATGCTGAGCCTGAGAGTAACAATGCCGACTGGGCGTGCTACTACGGCGCGTACATCCAGAGGCTCGTCTGGGTAGAGAGGCCGGAACTCTTCCTGCTGCCACCACCAAAGAAGCAGAAGCGTTGCTCTGAGTCCGACAAGTTCGATCCTGATGAGGCAATCAAGATGATCGCTGCATGGTCTAGGATGATCAAGTCCGACAAGCTTAAAGCAGAACAAGTTGACAGCGAGAGGGAAAGGTTGGCGCGAGAGAAAAACAGTTTTGCGAGAGACAAGGAATGGCTGACACGAGATCAATTCATCTTGGCGAGTGAAAGGGCAAGCTTGAGGCGAAAGAGAAACAATTTGCTAAGGGAGATGGAAAGCCTGGGGCGAGAGAAAAACAGTTTGCAAAGCGAGATGGAAAGCTTGATGGGAGAAAAAAACAGTTTGCTAAGCGAGAGGCTAAGCTTAACGCAAGAAAAAACCATCTTGTCGAGCGAGAGGGCAAGCTTGAGACGAGAGCAAAAACAACTAGAAGAGAAACAGGACGACATAGAAGAGTGCATAGAAGCAATGGAGTCACTCAACAAGACACTGGTTACCATGGAAAGAGAAAGCAATGACGAGTTACAAGGTGCTCGGAAGATTCTCATAGAGGTATGTAACTGTGTGCAACCAGTGCCCCCTTCGTGAATTGCATGCATTTGGTACTCCCATATATCATTGTCTTTTTCGCTAATTTTCCATGTGATCGATCTACTTGATGTTCCGCAGATATTGGCACAATCTAAGAATGTTCGGTCTCATATAGCTGTGAAAAGGATGTGTGAGCTTGACCCGAAAGCTGTTGCGAATGCCCACAGAGCAAATGTATCACACGAGGATGCACAATTTGACTCTGCCCTTCTTTGTTCGAAATGGCAAATGGAGATTGCAAATTCGCAGTGGCATCCTTTTAGGATAGTCACGGTCGATGGTAAACCGACGGTATGTAGACCGTTCTTAATTTTCCAGCTATGCTACTTCGAGTCGTTAATTGGAAACTAGGAAATATTTCCATGAATGGTCCCAAACCTTCCTTTTCTTTTGCTTAGGAAATTATCTTGGAGGATGATGAGAAGCTGCGTGAGCTGAAAGAAGATCATGGCGAAGAGATCTACGCCTTGGTGACGAAGGCGCTGCGTGAGATGAATGAGTACAACCGCAGCGGACGCTACCCTGTGCAGGAGCTGTGGAACTGCAAAGAAGACCGGAAAGCGACGCTGCCGGAAGCCATCCAGTTCGTCGCGAAACGGTCACACAAGAGGAAGCGCTGAAGTCATCTACAGGAGGATGCATGCTGTGGCGTGTCCTCTTAGATTAGTTTAAGAGGTTAGGTTTGCGTAGTGGTTCACTAGGACCTTAATGATCATGGAACTGCTAGATTAATTAGCCGTGATCACCTTTTGATGGCTAGCTAGCTAGCTGGCTCTGGCTGGAGTTGAGCTAAATGCCTCATGGGATGCTGCTACTGAAGTACTGAACTTAGAAATGTATTTAGCTTACCTCTCTCGTTCGTCTTTGTTCTTCTAGCGTCAGTTATGTGTCTCTGATGTTTTACCCTGAGAGAAGAGGAGCAGCTCAAGCTTGACAATGGCGACTACACCCTGCACTCAACGACTGCACCCTCTACGCAATAGCATATACTGTATACATCTCTTAGGCGGAGCTCTCCTGGAAGAAGAGATGTGTCCTCACGATGCATCAATGACCAAGTAGGACAAGGACGATAGCTAGATGATTTGAGATGTACTTTTCCAGTTCGTGACAAATTTCAGCAGAGCAGAGCAGATGCAAATCTATCTAAATTTGTCAAAACATGTTGGTATATATGTGAACCTGAAAAAGTTCCCGGCAAAAGATGACTCCGAAAGCAGAATCATACAAGGTTCAATCAATAATCCAATCCGGAAACGATCTGACATGTCCTTTTGGCTCCCAGTTTCAAATTTTTCTGAAATTTTTCAGTGGCAAGAGAGCAGAGACAACTTTTCTGAATCTTTCAGAAACTGTTGGTATATATGTCAAACTGAAAAAAGTTTCAGGCAAAACATAACTCTGAAAGTAAGATGGCAGCAGCACAGCGAGGATTATCCTCAACGTTCCCCCATTCGCTCCTTTGTACGAAACAGGTTGCTCTGTCCAGCCACAGGATGCGTGTACCAAACAGGTTAGATGGATTTGTCGCTATTCCGCATTTTACACAATGCAAGCATGTGGTGTTGGAATGGTATACGTACATGCTACAAAAAAAAGGAAGAGGGCTGTCTTGCATGAATAAAACCCTTGTACCCAGCAAATAATGATTAGCCATGGTGTTTCCTGCCGATCTATACTTTACTGGTTGCATTTGGGCGAATGAATGGAGATCCAAAGGCTCATGATCAATAGATTTCCCTCCAAACTGGGCTCAACTTGAAATAATCGAAGACTGTCACAGCAAATTCTAGTACCCAGCACGCTTTCTACAGAAATGATACACAAATAAAGCATTCCCAAGTCCCAACCAAACTGCAAACGGAATCAAGGGAACGGGCACAATGTGCAGCTCCCAGATGATGTCTCTAACCAGAGCAAAGCAAACCACAGCCCTTTCTAATCAAATAATGTTAAACCCAATCACAAGTACACAAACAGTTTTCACAGGCACAAGCAGAGAATCATCGGAAAAGTTGGCCCGAACACTAGTGCAGTAAACTTAAAGTTCAGCTTAATCACCATCTCATGTGCATCCACTTCTGACGACACGACAGGACAGTTCCATCAAACTAATTTGTACGATTTGCATACCGTGCACTCCCAAGAACAATGTTAGTATTAGGTTACAAGGGGTAGGGGGGCAGAAAAATACACATGGTACTACAAAGTATGCAACAACCGCACAATTTCCAAACCAACATTACAGAACAGCAGATGAAACTTTATATACTTCTTCTGAATATCATCTCCTCAAGCTGAAATGGGCTCGCCTGATCCATTTAACCTGTGATCCTACCGTAACGTGCTGACTGAACCAACTAATTCCATCTTACAGCATGCCATCAAATACCTGTACTAAAACTTTTTCTTATCCCAAAGCTCAAGATCCAGCCTCCCCCAAGCATGTAGTCGTCAAAATTGTATGCGAGATCATATATGGCAGCTTACTGGTCAACTGAATTAACCTGCGATTGAAAATAATTATGGATTGCACACAGGTAAGGCAGAGAGATAGAGAAACACCCTGCCATTTCTAACCAGCTTCCGTTGTTACATTTTGGAAGCAAGGATAGGATGCTAATGGTGCTTCTTACCAGTTTTGACAAAACGAATTCCAGTTAGGCTCTGTCCATGTTACTGCACGATGCGCTTCCGCTTTGACCTCTTGCCCTTCTTTCCGGAGTAAGTAGGAAGTTTCTTGTCACTGCCGCCAATGTACGTTTCCTCTGCGGCTCCTCCCTGTCGTCAGGTTTACATCAGTAACTGAAGATGGATTTCATACTTGCACGACTTCCAGGAATTCTAAGGTAGCTAGTACTGGTTAACTTTACAGTGGTCCACAAAGATGGATGAATGAAGGAAGAAAATAAAAGAGTACCTCCCCTGTAGTCTCATCATCCGACTCTTCATCCTCTGACGTTGATGCTGAAACTGTTGAATCTCCTGCACCAAGTGCTTTGGCAGCTTTTCTCCTGTTCTCCTCTTCTTTTAGCTGCTTAAATCTGCTCAGAATATTTTGGATTCTTTTGTTACAACCAGAACATATAAAGTTAAAATAGACGCCAGATGAGATGAAGTTTGAAGGCACCTTTCCCCACCCTGCCCTGATTGAGCACCCGAACGCTTTGCTCGTCCAGCAGTTATGATTCCGCTCGCTCCTTCATTTACAACAGGCTTTGCTCCACCCAGTTTCCGCAACCATATCTGCTGGGCAGTGCTGAGGACATTGTTCGTAAACCTATATGGAGTCAACACACGGGTTACAAATTTGATCAACTGCAAAAACTAAGTGAGCAGCAAGCAATGTACAATATCTATGATACCATGCCTGAGCACATTCATAGATCTAAGACAAGATGCACGTACCAATAAATGGATAATCCTGATGGCACCGACAAAGAGAAATACCCAATCATAAATGGAAGAAATTTTAAAATGAGTTGTGTATTCTTCTGCGATGGATCAGTACTCTGCAGCCAACAGAAGCATCAAAGTTATACACTGCAAGCTTGTATAACGACGCTACAACAGATTAAAGAGGCATTTACCTGGGGTGGCTTCATGATCTCCATGGAAACAAACTGAGAAGCAACAAGTAGCACAGGCAACACAAGATAACATATCGAGTCATGCCAGCCTATTGGCGGATGACCATCCTGCACAATTCATTACAAATGTTAGTATTAATTTGAGCATATCAGTAGTGCGAGTGTATAAACTAGTGTACTGTGACTTCTCTACGAGAATAATCTGACAAAAAGATACATTGCATCATTTCAACAAAATTGAAACGCTACATGCCCAACTTTTTTCAGTCATGGTGCTACATTATAAATTGCATATAGCACATCACGTCGTTATATCTCACAACAACAACACCAAACAATTTGCAGCTTGAGTACTGATGAATTTCTAGCCTAAGTGGCTATGGGCAGCAACATGCCACGGATCTAACATGACTACATTGTTGCAGCAACATCATATTGCTAACAGTCGCTCAACTGAAGTAGATAAGGTTTCCCTAGAACCGACCAGCAATGAATAATTTGGCATATGTTGATTAAGAATGAATTTTATTACCACAAAAGGGAAGAGCCATGAAATGCCAGCGCCACTTTGCCGAGCAGCAATTGTTGTAGGGCCTCCCAAAGATGGAATCCAGAAAAATCCTTCCGTAAGCAACCCCTACATAGAAGTCGTTTAGTCCAAAAGAATCTCAAGAAGCAAACTTGAAGATGTAGGATTTAGCATACCTCATTCGCTACATTTGAAAGAGCTTGGTAGAGTCCAATCCAGACAGGTATTGTCGCCAAAGTCGGCAGACATCCTGGCAGAGAAACCATCAAGAACACGACATTATATCATAAAGGCCATAACAGAAAAAACTAATTAACTCAATAATAGCAATAATGGCATTCTATAAGTAATGTAAGATCTATGAAAAACTAGAGATATGATCAGCTAGTATGAAATGTTTGTCTTTCAGAAGCCAATAATAATAAAGAGATGCAATCAATCAGAGAAGTCATAGACTAAAGAAGTAACTTGGTTTAAGATGGAAAAAATTAAGAAACCTGCTAGAGGGTTGACTCCAGCTGTCTTGTAAAGCCGAGCAGTCTCCATCTGTATTCTTTCCTAAGAAAATTTCGGTAGAAACAATGGATCAGATATAGACAAGAATCTGCTTGAAAAAAAAAACCATATGAATATCGAATTGTGAAGCATAATTTTATCATGGGTTCATGGCACAAGATGCGGCCCTCTGGTATATCCATGAGAGAAATCTGAAGCCAAACAAGACAAACCTGATTGCCTTCATATCTCTTCTGAATCGCCTTGAGCTGCGGCTGCAAATTTTGCATTGCCAGAGTAGATTCGACCTATAAACAAACAAGCACCAGGACCGTTATAAATTCAATTCGTTGATATGAATTAGAGAGTTTTCAACGGTAAGATTATCCACCTGTTGTTTTGTTAACGGTAAGGTCGCGGCCTTCACGACGACGGTGAGCAAAATGATAGCGAACCCGTACGCGTACGGCACATGGACCGCCGAGAGACCGTCCTTCATCACCTGTATGACAGAGCGCAGTTAAGTTAGCATCAGAAACCCCAACGTTCCTAATGGCTGACGAGTTCCAGAAGGCCCCAAATGTCATTTGGAACTGACTGACACTTTCATCAAAGAATAAATTCCTGGAAGTACAATCTGAATTCCTGTGGCTCCCAAGGCAGCTCCTTCCATCCCCAAACTGGAGCAAGTGATGGGTGTTGCAGTAAGTTTCAGAGTGCTTGCACCACTACAAGAACTTGCACCATCGATCACCGATGGAAGGCAATTCCACCCAAGAACAAACTTTTTCTAGCTCCAGGAAACTACTACCAATTATCTTTCTAACCAGTATGCTTTACCTTGAGCACGACCTCCATGGCGTCGGAGATGAACCCGAACCATCCGCCGCTCTTCTGCACCGCCTGCTCCACGTCCCCTCCCGCCGCTCCTCCCCCGGCCCCCGCGACGACGGCGGCGTCGGCGAGCGTGTAGAGCGCGGCCTCGGCGCGCTCGAGCGCCGCGTGGAGGCCGCCCATGGATTCCAGCGGGGGAAGGCTCGCCCTCACCCTGCACCCCGCTGCTCGGCGGCACCCGCTTCGGCCGAGCGACGGGAGCGCCGGGAGCCTGGTGGCGCCGCCCGCGACGGCGCGCGGGAGCGATGGGAGGAGCGAGGAGGAGAGCAGCGCCTTGGCCATCGCGTCTGGGTGCGGTGGGCGAGGGCGGGGCTAGGGTTTCATGCACCGGGCGGCGGAGGCGGGGAGCAGCGAGTGGTGGTGGTGCGGAAGCAGAGGAGTGGAGAAGGAGACGACGACGATGGCGCTTTATCCTCTCCGGCGCCTCGCGCACTAAAATCTCCCAAATTAAAATTTTGGGACCATTTTGAAAATAATTCATGGAAAACATTCAAATTTGTATATTTTCTAGGAAACTTTCAAGCCATTCCAAATTTGCAGGGCGTCTCTAATATCCCTATGCATCGTGGAATAAAAAGGACAGAACTTTCAAGGACACTAAGGCCGAGTTTGAAGAAAAATAAATTTTTTCCAACCAGGGTAAGGTTCACTTTGCAATTTCCCAAATGAAAAGTCATATGACTTATAGTGTTTGCAGTGAGTTTTTGGCAACTGCTTATTGTGGGTGCTTTCGATTTGGGTCTTTCGACGGTGTCTTTGGTGAAAACATTAATCCCTTCAAAACTCGTGATAACCTGGCTTAGAAGTCAAAAGAGTTGTAGAGAAATTAGTGATTTCGAGAAAGATGTTTTTTATAGTAGAGTGTAACCTGCAATTTAAAACCACATATCAAGTCAAATGTTTTAAAATTGAATACATACAAATATGAATATTTTGTGTTTCCATATCTTGCGGTAAATATGAATATTTTTTGTTAGGGATTCAAATGTTTTCACTAAATATGTTGTTAGAGACAATTTTCATTAGCACACACTTGCTTGGTTTCATTTCAACCGTGTAGCCACACGATCCGTGGACAAAGCAACACGTCAACACACCTTTTTTTTGGCTCATTGCAACCATGGAATCTTTGACATTTTAGCAAGAGAAAAAGCGCTACTAGTATGAACTAGGAGAGATAGACAAGCACTCAACTAAGATAAACATATAACCCATTTCCACTCTAGCAATTCGTTAATTTTTTTCTCAATATAAGGAATGAAGAAAAGTATAGCCTGTTGCACAGTTTAGTAATTCGGAAGAGAAAATCAACAAACAACATGTTCAGATCGTAGTTGCTGCTTCTTGGCCACAAACAAGACACACAGACATAGAAGAGAAGCATACATGGCTCGCTGCTAGCCACATGCAACAAATCAACAAAGATCTTCCTTCCTTCCCTTGAACCTCCTCCTCTCCCAGCCTCCAGGGTACATGATTTTTTTTAACTGTAAGCAAATATATCTTTCTACTTCAAAATATGTAAAAAACATCCCCTTTGCTGACACAGCATTACCCAGGCTGGGATTTACACTATTGTCAAAACTCAAAACTGAGGTCTGAGCATCACCGGTTTAGAACCAGCAATAACCAATAAGCTGGGAGCACATATTCAGCTGACAGGAGAATACCCAGTTCCCATTTATGCCGAAAGCGATACCGATTATAGTATGCTAAGACAGTGATTACAGGAACAACACCAACTACAACTAGCGATATCGACAGCGCTCACATGGTTGTAGCTGTCTACACTGTTATGAACCCGATTCCTCGGACCATATCCTTGTGCTCAAGACATGTATAGGACTCTGCTCACAGAGCATTACCCAGCAGCCAGTATGAGAATTATCATCACTACTGTAAAAAACAAGTTCTGATCATCACTGGTCCAGCATTAACTAAGCGGGAACAAAAGTTCATGTGACAGAATAACCAGGTTTCCACTTCTACCGATTATGCCAGGATTGCCTAGAACAATGATTACAACAAACAGAAGCTCTGCTCACAGAGTAGTAGCTGTCTGTCCACATTATTATGATCCCGAATTCTTCAGAATATACACACAGAGACAGAACATGTTTTTAAATTGTCATGTCTTCATAGGAAGGATGAATAATCAAGGGGTTCACCACCAATAAAGTGATGCAGGAGCAGCACCTGTGCAAAAAATACACATGAGGATGTTTCACCTAGGGTAGACAGGTAGTTCGACTAAATTTTAGGTATAACCACCAGTACAGTGATGTACTATGTTTCATCTACGGGCATATCATAGCTTTGTTATGTTCTTCCAGTGTCTCACGGCATAAGACACCAGATGGATGATCTAAAAGGCTAGATAGTGTTTTGTTTTCTGTTCTATGATAAGACGAGATCGTTGTTGTCGCCAAGATGTGGGGGCCTCATGCAAACCTGGACCTCATGCTCCTCAGGCCCGACTCGGTGCTTGGGGACCATGATCTCCAGCCCCGTGCCGGTCTCGTCGTAGTACGCCTCCAGCCTAGCATCCTCAGGGATCCTCGTGGGCAGGGGGATCTCCCGCACGAACTCGCCGGGAGGGCAGTGCTCGGGCCATGGATCGGTCAGCCTGAAGGTCCTGTCGTGTCGCCGCACGAAGGGTGTGCGGGCAGTGCTCACGCACGAGATCTTCACGACGCCGTGCGTCAGCGTGTTCCTCCAGGACACCTTCAGGCTGCGCTGGTCGGAGAAGAGCATGCTCACCATAATCAGGTACCCCTCGTCGTCCTCGTATATCGTCTTCGCAGCAGTGACAGGCCCGCTCGCAAGCTTCGCCACGCCGGTGAACTCGTGCATCCACGACGGTTCGCCGCCGGTCTGAACTTCCACCTCCTGCTCCCTGTCGGAACAGGAGTTGTTTGCCGCCATCGCACAGTCCTCTTCTACGCCGTGGCCAAAGAAATCCTTGCGGCGTTTGGCATGCTTTGGTGAGAGATCCATCCCGTCATCTGATGACGGCGGCGTAGATAGGTTCAGACCTGACCCGTTCAGTCCCTTCTTGTGATTATGGGAGCTATGCACGACAATCTTCGATGCCACCTGTGGCTGCGGCCTATCAAGCTCAAAATCAGTGCTTGGAAGGTTCCTCCATGACTCGAAATCACTTGCTTCAGATGGTATCGAGAAATTAAGCTCCCTTCCTGTAAGCTCAGCCCACCTCTTCATATCAGCCTCAGGAACCGCTGTAAGGTTCGGCGAGCTCACGATCTCGATCCCGTGTAGGCACTGCGGGTTGGACAGGCCACGGTAGTGCTTGCGCTGCATGCGGTGCGACCTCGAGAAGCCCTTGTCCACACTGAACGGGAACGATGGCTCCCCTTGCTTGGAATGCCCGTTCATGAAGCTCCGGAGCTGCATCTTCCCGAGTGCGCTGTCGGGCCGCTCCTTGAAGACCCACATGTACAGGTTCTCCATGTCGTGCTGCACCATGAAGACGTCGAGCCGGAGGTCGGACCTGTCGAAGCCTGAGACAGCCCCGGACGCCGCGTCACGCGTCGCCTTCTCCTTGGCTTTCTCCACCAGCGCGGGTCTGAAGTAGTGGTTGAAGAAAAACCAGGCTCCCCAGATGCTGTCCCCCCTCTTCGCGCACTTCCTTGCGCCGACCCCGTTGCCGTTGCCGGTCGCCTTCGGCAGCATCGTGAGCGCGGCGGCCTCTGATGACTCATACGTCTGCGTGCCGAGTCCGACGTCAAGGATGTCGAACGGGTCGAGGCTCCACGACGCGAGCGGTGGGGAGGGGTCCGCCGACAGCGGGAGGTTGATGTCCGGCGGCGGGCCCTGGCGCGCAGCAGGGTCATGCCGTGGGATGATGAAGAGCTCCCTGTCGCTGCTGGCGCCGTTTCCGGAGGTGGAGTCTGCGGACGCCTGTGGGTGCTGCGAACCAGCGGGGTCCATGGAGAGGAGAGTGGAGGGGTGGCCGCAGCCGCCCCCGTTGCTGTTCTCCATGGAGAGGGTTGTGAGGAGGGGCTCACCTCCCATGGAGAGCTCCCTCCTCTCCTTCTCCTTCGTCCTTCCTATTTCCTTCTTCACCGCCTGCTCTTCTCCTACCTCCTGCCGCTTTGCGTCTCCTCCTCCACAATCACGCACGGCGCGGGCTCCAAGCGGTCTCGCCCGAGAAAAGGTGAATCTTTCCGCCGGTAAATCCACAAATCAAGACTCGTGTTGACGACGACGGGGAATCCTTCCTTCCTTTCCTAGCAGGAGATAAAATCGAGATCTTCAATTCAGGCCAATCCGAAGCCGCAGACCTAGAAATTGCACGGGAAAAAATTACTTCTTGCAATCTTCAAAGGAAACCTGATAATAACTGCATACGAATTGCTGTAGTTTAAATTCTTGACCGCAGGCAAGGCCTCTCCCAGTTCTATCTACGCAGGTCCCGCGACAGCTATCGTTTCAATAACAATCGCACCCGCAAGAAGGAACCAACCAATCTTTCCTCCGGTCCCCATTAGCCCCACCCCCACCACCCAGCTCTAGTGATTTCGACGGAAAAACTAGCGAGTATTACCGAAAGGATTTCGATGCAGAAGAGCGGCGGCGCTTGCTCTCTGATCTGTTCTTACCTCGGGGCATGAGAAGGAAGCTTCCGCTGCTCCCCGTGGAGGAGGGGACCCTCTCCTCTATGGAAGAGGACGAAGGGGCTCGTGCCGAGGCCTGAGGTCTCGCCGGAGACGGGGAGGAGAGGCGGAGGAGGGGAAGAGGAAATGGCGAGGAGGGGCCCGCCCAGAGGAAGAAGAAACAGGGGTCGTTCGTTCGTGTCTTCTCACGGGTCGCAACTCGCAACCTCCTACCGTCTTTCCTCTTTCTTTCTGGTATAAACTTTGTTTTAGTTTTAAGTTTTAAAAAAAATGTTTTACTTTTTGCTTGAATCCCTCCAAATTTGTTACCAAAAATACATAGCCTGTTCGTTTAATTAAAAACATCATGTTCAAAACTTTTATACGCGGCCCTTCGCCGCCTAGAACCGCTCGAGAGGAAGGACGAGGGGGGATGACCGATGAGATTATAGAAAAGACGCACTCGCCCACCATGGTCGGTGAATCTCAAGTCCTTGTGGTTCGGAGCATCCGTGACCTGACGCCACCTATAAGGTGTTCAACTGTTTTCCTCGGCAACATGAACCCGGCCATACATAGCTCCGATGACTACTTTTGTAAGAATTGCATCATGTATCAGTCCTCCTCCTCCGACTCGTCCGATTATGAGAGAGTGATGGCCTTGTTGCCTCCCTCGTCGTCAACGCATTTATTGAGAGGATGTGGCCATTGTATAGGGTTGTTGTGGGGTCGTGCTCCTGCCTTGGACCGGAAGCGAAGAGCTGGCCACGTCCACCTCTACGGTGACTACTTTCGTCCTATGAAACCCACATACCCTTCCAAGATTTTCTGGCGCCGTCCGGATGGGAAGATCCTTGTTCAGCCGTGTACAGATAGGGATGATGCATTATGATGATTATTTTGTATGCAAAAGGGATGTAGTTGGTATCCTCGGTTTCTCTTTGTATCAGAAATATTCCATATGTTGATCTAGCCTCAAAAGGGTGAACTACTCTTGAAACTCCAAACCTAGTTTGGCTCGTTAGCCTATTACAAACTTGTTGTGCTAAAGGATGAGAAGATCATTAACAAACCACCATGTCACAACTAGAGTTGTTAGGATGATGCAAATGAACAATATGGAAAAGAATCAAAGAAAAAGAGAAACCTTTCAGAAATTTTGGATGGCGAAAGAAAGGTACAACATGCCACCTTCACAAGTCTAACCAAGCTGAAGAGATGCATGAACTTGTTTACATATCGCCGATCATACCAGCTTAACTAGACTTAACAACATATTAGAACTTAGAGTAGTATCATATGTTGTTTTACAAAAACACAGCTGCCAACCAGCTATTAATTGAAGATGGCTGGAAAAATATCCAACTCGGGAAATACATATATATACAAAATAAGAAAAGGAAATACATGATTGTGATTCACAGCAGGAGTTTTATTAAGGTATTCAGCATGCTGTCAGGTTTCAGCTTATTTGCTCGAGTGGCATTATCAGGCAACTTTTTTCGCTGCCAATACTTTCTTCCGCTTAGCGACCATATAACGGAACAAGTACGGAAATCCTGCAAATACAACAATATGAAACAAAACAACATCTAGTAAAATTCCACATTATTTTCATGAAGCTAAATTTATAACTACTGAGGTACGTAGTATCTTCAAGCACACTTAAAGGATCGTGTGGGAGCTCAAGCACACTTTGTTCTATTGTCAAATTATACATAGCAATATACTCACGAACGGGAAGTTGACAGTGAAAGGCTTGATAGATAACCCTATTTTGACAACTTCGGATTGGGTCCGCCAGTAGTCACCCGGTGTACCCTACGACTAGTCCTAGTAGGGAGTATATCATGCATATGATACATCTATGTTACTACACACTATTGACATAGTAACATAGCATAGTATCATATAACTATGCATTTATTAGGCTATAAACTCATCTTATCTCGAGATCCGCTATGTTACGGTATCTACCTATGATACCACCACCACTTATCTCCTCATTAAATACTTGCCATATCATCATTTTTGCATATGAGGCATTTATGTTACTACCTATAATACTCCCACTATGACTAGTCTACTAGGGGTTTCAGGATGCTTCATACAATATCAAAATGTAGTCCCTTGTCTATAATTATCACCTCTATTATTGTTAATGAAAAGACACCACTCCTGTCGGTCATGGAAGGAAAGACTACTACAAGAAGACAAAGTAATTACCCGGAACATAAAGAGCCGTGAGGAGAGCTGACGCGTAGCTGTAGTCGAAGGTCAAATTCCATTTATTAGGCATCATAAGGTTGTATCTCCCTGACGTCTGAGTTAAACTCAATATATCAGAGCACGTAACAAAACAAGATTGTCATCCACCAACAAGGTTGAGTATTTTCTATCTTGAATTATTAATTTGGTTTACCTTCATGGAAGGCATGGCAACAAAGATTAGGCCAACCTCACTTAAGAGACCGATGGGATATAACACAAGAAAGGTGCTATACCTGCAAAGAATCGGCACAAAACTATAAAGCTAGCATGTTTTTTTTAGAAAAGGCTAGCATGTCTTTTAGAGTGTTTTATTATGTAGTTTAGAAATAGATATACCTAAGCCATTGGAGCCACGAAGGTGCAAACCCAAATGTCTCCTTCATACCAAAGAAAGAATATCTGATGATCTGTAAGCAATCAACATATTTTCTGTAACATTACGTTTTCAAGTGAAGATAAGCTCAACACACACGGAATTCTGGTTTACTAAAATTTAAGTTTTGTGTTATAATCTCATGGTATCTTAATCCAGTAATTATCGTTATAATCATTCTTTTAGGAACTAATTAATGTCTTACCTCAGTGATGGACCAGCTTATGATCAAAGAGGTAACAAGAATATGAGAATGTGCCTGCAAATGTGCAGTGGAGTGTGATAAACCAATATTTTTTGTTGATAATTAGACTCTCATTAAGTTCATTTGTACAAGATGAAAAGATCAAAGACTTAGTAATGATACCTCATGAAAGCTCCACAAGATGCCCCATGTTACGTACAATCTTCCGCTGATCTGTGGGAGAGTTACAGAGACGGGAGACCTCACGAAGCCTTTCGACATTTCAACGTGCATATCACGGCAGAGATTTAAATTAGACAGAAACCAGAAGAGTAAAGGAAGAAGAACACGACATGCTATTAACAATTGTAGGCAACTAGTACCTAGAATTGAATGAAGAATCTGGGCTACCAGCAAGAACACCATCACCAGGCAGACATTGTTCACAAAAATGAAACAGGCAGACAAGTACAAAGACATGTTTTATTAGTAGCTCATCAGTCTCATGTGCAAAGTAATTAGTGAGCTACTGCTTAGTCGTAACAAGCACAATGTAATATTCAGGTAAGTGTAGAGAAAAGTGTAGCGTGTGTGTGTTCCGGTCGACCTCCAAAACGGCGGCAGTCTGCGCGAACAGCAGCGGCCGCTCGACGGCGGCGTAGACAGCCTCATGTCCGGTGCTCTCCAGCAGCAACGCCGATACTGCACGGTACAGCACCTCCGCCCTACACGCATGCACGAAGCGGCGGATGAGGAGGATTACTGAAACTCTGAAAGAAAAAAAATGTAGGCTGGCAGATAAAGCAGGTGACTGACCATACGAAGAAGACGATCCAGTTGTAGACGGAGAAGTAGAGCCGCCGTGCCGCCGACCCACCGGTGATGCTCGCCATCACGGAAGAACAGATGATCTGTTTCAGTAGCGGTTTCAGTTTCAGCTGCAGTTGTTGCTGCTGCTGCTGCTGCGACGATCAGATGCTGCTGCATCCAGTGGAATTAATACTTGCTAGCAAGCAGCATCGCCATGGCATGGATCGTTGGTACTGGATGGTGGCAACGGTCGCCGCCGCAACCACTTCGACCCATGTTTCAACGTACTGCACATGTTACATTTGGGTTTCTCTCATGTTTCGTCCGTGCACATGGCATGTGTGCTAGCTAGCTAGATTATTCATTGAGATAATTTCTCAACTGTATACTTGTAAATCTCCCTCCATTTTATTTTGTTGCCAAATTTTTTTTGAAGCAAAGGGAACACCCCCGATTTCAATAAAAGAAACCAATTTTTACATTATCCTCCACAACACCGCCACCACCAGCGAACACTAGTCCAAACAAAACCAGAAACACAAACTGGAAGAAACTCCGAAGTAGCAAGCGAATAAGGAGTTACGAAGCTAAACTTAGAATCTAATCTCCTAGCCTTGGCCTCCATGTCGCCCATCCTTTTGTGCTCCTGAACGCTTCATCAGCGACCCGCACCAGTAGCCTTGCGCCCACATGTAGCTCCAATTTTGATTCCTCCGATCCCTGCATTTTTATCCACCAGTCAATCCAATATCCAATTCTATGTATTACTTCGACTGGTTCATTAGGCCATTTATGTTCGAAGCAAGCAAGGTTCCTTGCTTTCCATATCCCCCAGAAAACTGCTGCAACCCCCACCGACATTTTCCTTTTCTTCTTGTTAGTAAAACCATCAAGCCAGATTGTCAGGCAATGCTGAACATTAGCGAATTGGCAATTCATACCAGTGGCAACACTCACCACATTCCAGACATATCTAGCTAAAGGACAGATAAGAAAGAGGTGGTCAATGCTTTCATCCTGCCCACAAAATAGACAGTTTTTAGCACATACTCCGCCCCTTTTAAGCAAAACATCCCTGGTCAGGATACTTCTTTTTAATATCAACCAAAGGAAGGTTTTAATTCTCAAAGGAATTTTTATCTTCCACCAGAATCTGTAGGGGACACTCTCTGCCGATTGCATAGCCAAATAAAAGGATTTCACTGAGAATTGTCTAGATTCAGAAATAAGCCATAGTAACTTGTCTTCTTCTTCTATCAACCTCACATTAGCACAAATGTTCGAAAGTACCCCCCACTCTACACGTTTATCTCCGGTTAAATTCCTTCTAAAAGAGAGAGAAATAACCCCCAAACTAAACACTTGAGCGACAAGATTATTTTGATCATTTGACACCGCATATAGCCTGGGGAATTGCGTAGAAAAACATGTATCTGTGAGCCAAAGGTCCTCCCAGAATCTCGTTTTCCTACCATTTCCCACTACAAATTTGCAACAAGCCAAGAATAAAGGTTTTACTTCCATGAGCCCTTGCCAAAAATGTGAGTCCCCCGGCTTTGCCACACATTGACCTAAGCTGGAGTTTCTCAAATATTTGGCGTGAAGAATTGTTTGCCACGTACCATTTTCCATAATTAATTTCCAAAGCCACTTGGCTAAGAGCGCGATATTCATAATTCTCAGATCAAGGACCCCTAGACCCCCCTGATCTTTAGGGAGGCAGACTGTTTTCCAATTAACCAAATGATATTTCTTTTTCTCCACCTTATCACTCCACAAGAACCCAGACCTAATCTTATCAAAATCTTTCCTCTTTCCAACAGGCATTATATAAAAGGAGAGCATGTAAAGTAGTATAATGGTGAGAGACGTGTTAATTAACAACGTTCTACCCCCCAATAGACAATTTTTTTCCATTCCAGCAGCCTAATTTCTTCCTTAACTTCTCACCAACAGGATCCCAATCAATATTTTTTAATCTAGTTTCATCTACCGGCACCCCAAGATATTTCATCGGAAGTTCCCCCACTCGACAGGTAAGAATTTCTTCTAAGACGTCCACTCTCTCCTGATCAATGCCTAAGCAATAAACTTCACTTTTGTGAAAGTTTATTTTTAGCCCAGACATATGCTCGAAGAGACAAAGAATGAATTTCAGATTCCTCGCTTGCTCGAAATCATCTTGCAGAAGAAGGATGGTATCGTCTGCATATTGTAGAATTGATATTCCTTTATCCAATAGATGACCAGATAAACCACTGATTAAACCACAATCCACTGCTCGCTCCATCATGATTGCTAAAATGTCACCAGCAAGATCAAAAAGTAAAGGTGAAAGAGGGTCCCCTTGTCTGAGCCCCTGGTGAGTGCAGAGATATGGCCCCACCTCACCATTCACTCTTATACCAACCTTACCTCCAGAAACAATTTTCATCACTAAATCATTAAATTTGCAGGGAAAACCTTTCATTTCAAGCACCTGAAGAAGAAAAGACCATTTGATTTTATCAAAGGCCTTTTCAAAATCGATTTTGAAAATAAGTCCAGCCTTTTTATTAACATGTAGATCATTAAGCACCTCATGTAACACCACCACACCTTCCATAATGAATCTATTTTTTAGGAATGCAGTTTGTGTAATTTTTACCACCTTTTGAATAACTGGAGTTAAACGATTCACCAACATTTTGGTGATGATTTTGAAGACCACATTCAGAAGACATATAGGTCTGTACTTCTGAATTCTGTCTGCATCAGCACCTTTGGGAACTAGAGTGACTACCCCATAGTTCAACCTATTAATATTAATTTTTTGATCAACAAAATCGTTCACTAAACACAACTGGTCAGAGTGAATTGTGAGCCAGAATTTCTGATAGAAATCAGCATTAAATCCATCAGGTCCAGCCGCCTTATTTTTTTCCATTCCAAAAACAACATTCTTCAAGTCCTCTAAATTAAATCTTCCAATAAGACTTTCTGCATCATCATTTGAGATTCTGTCTACACCTTCAGGGTTTAGATGTATCTGACAGTTCTCAGATCTACCAAACAAGATTTTATAAAAGTTAGTGATATAATTTTTCAAGTTATCTTGTCCCTCTATCACACCTTCATCTTGGTGTAGACTGACAATCCTATTTATCCTCCTTCTCCCATTCGCTTTGGAGTGATAATATTTTGTATTGTTATCACCTTCCAAAAGTTCTTTTTCTCCAGAGCGTTGAAGCCATTTAACTTCTTCCTCCTTTAAGATCTTATTAAGGAGCGTTTTGCACTGCTGCAGTTTATCCCAATCAACTGTAGACAGCCCCATCGACTCACTCAACTTATCTAATCTGTCCAATTCAGTGGCTAGCTCTTTTTTCTTTTTTCTCACTACACTTTCAAAGTTAATGTTCCAACCTTTTAATTTCCTGCGGATGTTTTGGAATCTTTTTAACCATATATCCAAACTTGAACCATTCCCATAATTTTCTTTCCAAATATCATCTACCATTTCCCCCAACTCATCCCTAAGAAACCAGGAATTTTCAAATTTGAAAAGCCTTGGAGTCCTAGGCACCGCTCCTGTCGAAATAAGCAGAGGAGTGTGGTCTGATAAATCTCTTGTCATTGCAGTAACTGTAACTAAAGGAAACTTTTCCTCCCAGGAGGGGGAAACTAACATCCTATCCAACAAAGCAAAAGTGGGGTCCTTTTGATTATTGGATCAAGTATATTGTCGACCATTTAGTTGAATTTCTAGCAGCTCACCCTGTGATATAATGGCATTAAAAAGTATACTCCAACTATTTAGACATCCAGGCTTGTTCCTATCACTCATTCTCCTAGTAATATTAAAGTCGCCCGCAATCACCAGTGGGACCTGAGAACGCTTAATTATGTGAACGAGCTCAACAAGGAATTTCGCTTTCCCTGTTGGCTGTGCATCTCCATAAACGATCACAAGGTTCCAAGTGAAGTTTTCAATTTTACTATGAACCAGAAATCTAATAAAATACTCTCCCAATTCTTTCTCAAGCACATCCATCGTATTAATATTGACTCCCAACAGTATGCCACCAGATCTACCTTTTGCAGGGATCCAAGCCCAATTAAACAAGTTATCTCCTCCAATAGACAAGAGCATTGTCTCAGAGAAATCTTGTTTAATTGTCTCTTGGAGTCCTATAAAGTCTAGCCTGTGGGTGTCTGAGGTTTCTTTAATAAAGTCTCTTTTACATTTGTCTCCAATCCCCCTCGGATTCCAGACAATACCATTTAACATTGCTAGATTCTTTCTTTTCTTCTTCTTCTAACCACCGTTCTCACAGGTGTCTTAACTGAATAAACCTCATTTGAGCGTTTATTAGCCAAGAGCCTAGATAGTACAGCCGAATTTTCATTTAGAATATTCACTCCTTCTAAATCACCTTCCATCTCTTCCTGATTAAGTGCTAACAATTCTTTTAGAATGTCATCCACTTCCGCAGGTTGCAAATGAACATTATCAGTGACGACTTTTTCCACTTGTTTTGTTTTCTCACTAAACATTACAGCTCTAGCATCTTCTTGCAAACGAATCAAGTCTAGATTATGTTCAACCATATCAAGAGAAATACCCAAGTCCACTCCAATCAATCTAGCTATATCAATCAAAGTACTATTGTCAGTATTGAGAACAGTAGGGAAGCTTTTATTACCTTCCTCCTTGTCCAACGTCTTTGCTTTGATGTTTTTTGCCCTCTCCATCACTGGCATGTCGCTGGTGTTCTTCACAGCCAGTCGATCGCTGTATCTCGGGCCCTGCCCCTCTTGCATGTTGCTCTGCAAGTTAATTGTGTTCTTGTCGCCCAAGAAACCTCCAGTGTTGTAAGCTTTGACTTTATCACTAAAACTGTCATTCTGAGAAGCAGCATAGCCAGTGTCCAATTCCTCATCAGACAACTTTACTCTTTCTTCCTCATTCTTTTCAGTTTCACCTTGGCCCATTTCAGTATCTCCAGATTTTTCGACCAAGTCTTGGTCAGTCTGAACTTTGCTAATCAGTGTGGCCAAAGATCCCTTAGATTTCAGTGCATTCATCCTGATATCCTCCTCATCCTGTTCTCTCAAATTTTTCTCTCTTTCCTCCAGTGCCAATAAGGTTCTCGTGCTTGCCACCACATTCCCCTCAGAGACAACCATCTGTCCTGAAGGCGAAGCCACAACCTGGTTATCATTTTTCTGTCTCTTTGGGTCTCTCCCATTTGTATCTTATGGCTGGCTGTCCATCACATCTTCAAAATCCTGCAGAAACTCCTCCTCAGGTCTTTCCCAACCTAGCTCCACTACCTCATCGAGTTGGAAGTAGATCCTGTAGAAATGGAGTTTTTTGGTGGTGATCTGGGTCCATTTAGGTATCTTCAAGTGATTGACCACACCAACCTTCAATCGCACCTGTCCAGTTTTCTTCAAGCCTTCCATATCAGCTTCTAAGTGTAGGCCCCGTGTGGATCCTACCTCACTTTAATCAGGAAAACAAAATCTAATCAGGAAACCATACAATATCATGTTTACAAAAATAATAGGGTAGCATATGTGCCTACAAGGATGACACAACTGAACCTCTTCAGCAAATTTATCTTTTCCAAATAATGATTCAACCAGAGTAGTTTAGTGAACGTGTTTGTATTTTATCTTTTTGTCATGATCAGCACATTGAGAGGACACTGTTTTGGCATGATCTGTGAAGGAGATATGCCCTAGAGGCAAATAAATAAGTAGTATTTATTGCATTATCTCATAAGTTTATAATAGGTTTGTGTATTATGCTATAACTGTATTAATTGGAATTATTAATACACGTGTGATACATAGACAACCAGGTCCCTAGCAAGCCTCTATATGAGCTAGTCCATTGGGCAACAGTTGATCGAGATTCCCGATCAAGGACAATGACGTCGGTTGACAATGGGGTCATCTTGTTAGTTGAATAAGGTGGTGGACATACGCAAAGTATTGCAATAAGATCGTATTACGATGTTTGTCATTTGCAATAGATAAGAGTATGATAGCTTATTCCTTAGACCGTGAGACCGTACTTATTGTTGCTTCGTAGGAGTGCTTTGAGAGCATCAAACGTTGTGTCTTATATAGCATGACAATAACGGTGTCCATCTTGGGTATTCCGAAAGAGCATCAAGACGTAAGGATCAAGAGCGGGATTTGTTCATTCTTGTAATGGAAAGATACTCTGGGCCCACTCGGTGATATTGCATCTATATAGCTGCGCAGCTTATGACTAGGTCATGGAGATGTAATATCGCAGACGAGTTAATAACCTTCGTCGGTAACGAGATACAGCAAAGGCATCGGTGTGTCTACGATCATATCTCGGACGAGGTAGTATCGCAGAGACAAAGGGAATGAATATCATACTTATGGTTCAACGACGATATTCGTGGAATGCACAGGGGTCGTCATATATTTCCAGGTATCCCTGACGATCATTGGTGAGCGGAGTGTCTCGACCATGTCTGGAGTGTTCCCGAACCGTAGCGTAACAAACTTAAGGTCTTAGCGACGCTAGGAGATAGGTTCTGGAATTTTATAGGTTTTTGTTGGAGAGAAAAAATTGATCCGGAAAGAGTTCCGGGGAGCTATGGAAGGGTTCCGAGAATGTCCGAAAGTTGTTCGGGTGGTTCCGAAATAGTTTCGGAGTCATGGGATATTGAATTATATATAAATATATTAATTATGAATTAATGAGATTTTTATATTAATTTAATATTAATTAAATAAAGGAAAAAGGGGGCTCCCACCTAAATGGGCCCTAAGAGGGCCCAAGAAGGGGAAACCGCACCCCACAAGGAAGGGAAGGCTTGGGCCTCCTAGTCCTAGTTGGACTAGGAGTGGGACAAGCCCAAGGGGGGTTCGGCCGAACCCCCCCTCCCCTCTCCTCCTTTAGTCCCACATGGGGGAGCCAAGGGGGTTGGCACACCCCTTCCCCCTTTATATAGCAAGGCATATTAATTGATTTAATTCATAGGAAATTCAGTTAATTCCCAATTTCTCTCTCGATCCCGTGGTTCCCAAGTTGGAGCCGCGCCGAGCTGAGGAAGGGGGTCTCTCTCCACCTAAGCCATACCGCAGAGCGCCGTTGCTCTGCGGGATTCCAGATAAGATCTACTCCTGCGATTTCAGCTGGATCTGAATGACCGGGAGTTGTCGCTAGGCTCCGTATGTTTGCGAGTGCTCGGAGGCTACTCTATTGAGGAGCTTGGGCGACGTCGTCTCGCCCCCTACAGCCGCCGCGCCACCCCCCTCTGCTGCCGGCGCGCCAGCCCCGGTGCTGGCGCTCTGCCTTCTTCCGCCCGACGCCCGTCGACGCAGATCATCGTCGACACCCCGGCGTCATCGACTCCGACATCGCGGCAAGTTCTCCGCGACCTCGAGGTCGGCTACGTACGACTTCATCGTCAACGCTTGTGCGGGAGCGTAATCCCCGCTATCGGTCTACATGGAGGTAATGTAACCCGTTCCGCCACCGTTATCGCATGTACTAGATAGATAGATCCTGTCTAGTTAGGGTTTCGCTCGCTAGAAAATTATTGTTTTCTGCACCGTAACCCCTTCAATCCGAACCCAAGCAAACAGCAACACATTGAGAGGACAGAAGTACACTAGTTAAATAAAAACAAGGATGTGCAAATCTCCAAACATGGTTAACACATCAAGGTTTGTTGATGGTTCATTCATGTTTAAAGTGGAAAAAGCAACGTCATTTGTACATACTAGTACAATACCCACACGTTGCGACGAGGATCTTTTTGAAAACTGCAATGTGTAAATAAATTTATTAGACACATGAATATGAAGTTGTCGATAAAAGTATGAGATATCCAATTGTAGCGGAGAGGCTAAATATAGTTGTCGTGAAATTGTTGTGTATTTGAGAAGAATCCACCTCCAAACATAGTACCTCCTTTGGTTGATGATCTAATTTTGATTATGAATGGATACTGAGGTATGATGTGTTAAAAAACAATTGGTGATGTGGACACAATTGATGATATGGACATGTTGCATGTAGATATATACAATCATTAATAAATTTCAGTGAAATGACACAGACAATTGGTTGATTATCACACTAGTAAGTAGATACCATCCATGATCTCTTGCTCTTCATGACTATTTTGCGTTCCACGAGTACGACAATAAGAAGAAGGACAAGGATATGAACTTCCTCGAGGATCGCTATTGCGTGGACGAACTCGCGCCGCCTGGGATCTGGTGACCACAGGCATGGAGAGGGAGCACTGCATGGCCGAGGAGTAGATTGCACAACGCAACATTCGCGTTGCTATACAAGAACAGTGACAGCACAATGATTCCAGCCAACTAATAGAACATGACTCCCAGGTCACGTACATCTTACTTGCATCATATACCCATTATAAACCATGTAATTTCACAACAATCTTACTGGGTTGAGAGAAACTTGCAACACATCTACACTACGAACAGACGGTCGTCCTTGTCCTACCAGCCGGATAGCATGCAAGGTTCAAGCAAAATCACGGTCTTTCCAGAAGTTACAGATCCAATCCGCAAAATCTGGCATTGAGAACAAGATCCTTGTTTGGACATGTAATCGCTCTTATTGCTCAGTCGAACCCAACCACGACAAGCAACACCTCGAGTACTAGTCGATTAAACCGACGTCGTACAAAATGATTCATCTCTCATGTATGAATTGACCACCAAAAACAGCGAGAAGATCAAATTTGCTAGCTGCCTCACTGGTCCAATTTATCACTCATTTTAGGCTTTTGACATGACCGACCGCCTTTAGCTTCGCTCGGCGCCATGGCGAGAAGCCCGGAGGAGTAGCTCTTGTTGTGTCCAAGTGGTCGTTAATCTGTGAGGTCACACACTTAAGAGGGAAAAAAAGGAAAACACTGTCAGTATGTCTTCTACCAGAAGACCTGATCAGCATGGACAACTTGGATGAGCGGCATCGACCAATCAATCAACCATTTGAAATGCAACAATCATATTGTTGCACCACATGTTGGGAAATTCATGTGTAACGATGACATTCTCATCACTAGCTAACTTAGTACAAAGAGTAACACATGTGAGTTGAGGCGCTTCCGCACATGTCACATTAGAAACAGCATAACCAAAGCTCTAAACGATTTCATGCAGTCTTTGCCTTTGCTAGGGCCTTCTTCCTCTGGGCGAGCATATACGTGAACATGTGTGGTCCTCCTATAGTCATTAAAACAAAACAAAACAATGTTTTTGTCAATTCCAACATGCAGGAGAAGCTCCCAGAAACGTAAATGGCAATAAAAATCGCTATAACAAATGCAAGGTAGAAGGGAGTACCTGGAACATAGGCGCCGATGGCAATAGCGGATGTGTAGAAATAGTCAAAGGAATAGTTCCATTTGTTAGGCATCTCAGAGCCCTAAGATTAGTCACCCAAACAATTGTTGTTATCAAATTAATGAATAACATGGATCATCCATTGATTGTGTTATATATTGTAGTTACCTTCATGTAGGGGAGCGCAGCATAGATTAGCCCAACTTCGCTAAAGATGCCAATTGGATACAATATCATGAAAGTGCTATACCTACATAGAACCCACACCACAAAAATTAAGAGGTTACTTTTAAGGTGATATGTATTCAAGAGAAATTAAGCATCTCTCTAAATTTGGATGGATAATAAACTACTTGGAACCCATACTTACCTAAGCCATAAAAGCCAAGAAGGTGCAAATCCAAGTGCCTCCTTCATACCGAACAAAGAATATCTAATGATCTGCATGAAAACAACAATTTTTGTGTAGCATCACGCTCTGAAATGCTAGAATCATTCAACATTTCTCTTTGATATGCTAGACAAAGAACATGTCTAGAAAGTACTATGTACCTCGGTGATGGACCAACTTATGACCAAGGAAGTCACGAGAATATGAGATTGCGTCTGCGGAAAAATATATGTAATGGTAAGCTAATATTGACAAGAGACATGTTGCTACTAATGTACTTACATGTCTTATATAGAAATAGACAACTTGGAAGTGGCCAGCTGATGGTACCTGAGGAAAGCTCCATAGGATGCCCCATGTAAGAAACAACCTTGAGCCAATTTGTGGAATGGTTACAGAGACGGGAGACCGCACCAACCCTTAAAAATTGGAAAAAATACACAATAACTGAAATTAACACATACCGCAAGACCGAAACAAATAATGTCAATCATGTTATCAAAATCAGGCAATGCAATTTTCTGAAATATCAAAACACGTCTTCGATGCGTTTAGTATCTCTCATAATAGTGATTTTCATAATATCTTGATTTTTTATAGAAATAAACCTACTTTGAAAAATGGGCGCACGTAAGTACCGATACTTCATTCGGAAATCTCCAATTTATAACCTTTTTGGTTAACAATGTGCTATGTAATACTTTACCATGTATAAGTACATTTTTGTAGAAAAAACTACTTTCAGCCTTGATTTTTTTTTGCAGGTTTTCACTTTCCAGGCAAGAAATTTAGTGAGATGAAAACATGGACATAAATCTAGTTTGCAAGTGATACACACGCCAGAGATAAGTACCCACGGTCGTGCACGTAGTGAAGAAAAAACACAACTGGAACAAAACTGTTTACCTACAAGCCCATGAAGAATCTGCGGCACCAGCCAGCACCACCATCACCAGGCAAACAAAACATGGTCAGTATATCTGAAGCTCAAGAGTAAAAATACCAAGTAAAAGGAGCCAGCCAAGTAGTAAAAGTTCAGAGAAAAGGTATGTAGCCCTGTTTTCGCAAGAAGAAGCTGAAGTTTGGACATTTTCACTAAGAAGTTGCCGGAGGAACAAGAGTGGAAGTGCAGCAGTAAGTTTTTTTTTAGTTTTAAGACGGTCATCTCGGATCGGGAATTGGATTACGAGTAGGCGGCGGCGGCGGCTGGCCAAGCACTCGCCGGAACTGAATCGAATCAGAATCTGGTGAGCTGCAGCTGTAGCAGCCAGTGGCAGTTACTGCAGCTGCAGCTAACTAACTGCCCGCCGGCCACATCAGATTTTGCAGCACGCAAATCAAATGCAGATTCAGTCAGGAATCTCATCGGCACAAGTATGTTCTTGTGCCGTTTTCAGTAGCTCTCCAAGAGGATAGAGCTTTCAGCTATAACTCAACAACTGCCAGCGATCAGCTAACAGCCTGCCTAACTGGTGGCAGAACAAGCTGTTTGTTAGTATTACCTCTGTTCACTAATACAAGACAATTGGAGTTCAAAGTACATTACTGTGCGAGAAATTCATAATCCGATCATCAAACTAACTGAAAGCACAACAGATCAACTGCCTTCATGCAAAAATTACTTGCTTGTTTCTCAACCCCAAAACATTGTGAATCGGTACAAACAGATAGACCAGTAACACCGGCCCTAGCTACAACAACACAAGCACATGTGGCAAGAAATCTCAACACACAACCTCCAAAAGGAAAAAACCAAAGCACTGGTCCCTAGCAAGCTCGCTACAGCGCGGCAGCGGCGGCGATGATCCCCAGCTCGGCACACATCGGCTCCACCTCATCCTCGCCCAGCACCGAGAGGGCGGCAAGCCCGTAGTAGGTGTGGTAGAGGTCCGGGAAACGGCCCTCTGATAATTTCGAGAAGCCTCCATACTGTTGTCCCAGGAAAGAAAAAAAAGGCATTATAAGAGTCGGTCAGTCAGTAAAGAAGAAATATAGTAAACCAGAGGTTGCTGAACTCTCCACAGGCTGTTACATTTGTTTGGCAGGTGAGCAGGAACTCCCGCAGAGCAGCATGGTCGATCAAGTGGTAGGCGCCAATCATCTTCAGGACGCCTCCAATCCTGAAGACACAAGTGCAATACAATTTATCAAGGTTCCGGCTCAATGCTTGTCAGAAAACTACTACGCATACAGCATGTTAATGTACTAACCAGAAAGCGTAGCACGTATCGCTCCGCTTGTTCCTTCTCCCCTGGAATCCCCCTTCTACCGTTTGCCTCTACACAACAGTTGTGCATTGAGTTGGTAAGGACGGTTGACCACTCGCAAATACAATTTTAGTAATACTATACATTTGATTTCTACTTCAACTGCTGCTAGTTTCGGGAAAATAATACTCCCTCCGTTCCGTAATCCAAGAGCTATAGTTTTTCTGCACGGTAATTAGCGCACGTTTGTTTTCTGTTGAGATGCTACATGCGGTAGTTAGATTAGATGGAAATAGCGATTATTTTTCTTGAAAATTAGCTGAGCGATCAAACAAACTCCATATTTTAAGGGATTTCCCTCAATTTGTGCACGCGGGGAGGCAGCAAAAACAGCGGAAGCCCATTCATTTTGAAACAGTTGTCAAAAAACTATAGCTCTTGGATTACGGAACGGAGGGAGTAATATCTACCCAAAGGTGTAGCATCATTTAGCTTATTTAAATGAAAATTTATGTGTTAGAATAAAAATATATTAAATATGTTAGTGTAGCATAAACAGTGTTCTCGACGCAAAATGTGAGTGTTTAAGAAAGTGTACGCGATAGGAGATGGTAAAGTTGTTGCAAACTATTGTGCATGTAAAAGGGTAAATCTTGATGGATAACTGCAGGTTTGCAGCTAAGCAGAATTTGACACATAAAAAACTGCAGATTTTGAGTTAAGCAGAATTTGACCTGAAGACACCACTCCAGGAGCAATCGAATATCAATCGAATCAGGCTCTCGCAAGTTTGATGCCAAATCAGCCTCAATGAAACCCATCAGATATAGAGCCGCAACAGCACAGAAAGTCCCTCCACCTGGCTCACTAACGCAAAGTCAAAAAATGAGAATTCATAACCAAGAGCAGAACTGCGGGAAAAACTCGTACTTAACATAGTCACCACACAATTAAAACTCTAAGAGAAACATGCATCAAAAGGCTAAAATTAACTGCCTACCATGAGATTCTGAACCAGGAACCATGCCAAAGCCACCATCATATGACTGCATGTTGTACAAATAACAATTAGAACATCAGTGCAAACCACGGTACATTAGGAATGTTCGCAAGACAACCTGGCAGTTACTAATGTATTCCTTGGCCTTTTCCTTGTCCATTCCTGACCAATCCTTCAGCATTGAGCAGATCGCGGCTGAGAACAGAGCTCAAATGCATTAAATTAAATTAAACAAAAAAATAAATCAATTTTAGCTTATACAGAAAACAGTGCTCCTTACCTGCACAGTATACAAAACGTAGGTCTGTTTCGCCGCCAATATGAGTAGGTATGAAGCTACAAAAAATACATGCATGTCAAGTTGGCCAATAATTCAATGAGTTGAACAGAAATAGCACAAAATCAAAGCCTTCTAAGTTGACCAATAAATCATGTAACCAACCAAGTGCTCGACAAGGAAAAGTGTGCGCCTGTTCATATCCCCAGACAAGCACTAAAGATTACTACATGCATTTACAGGGATCATAACAGTACAACACCTCAACATTCTGTTTAAACATGAGGAATAAGGCTGGCGGAACAAATACAAACTAGAAATGCATCATTAACCAATGTAAGGTTTGTTGCGGTGTGGGTACATGATTCAAGTTCAAGCAGATGAAATGACACCTGGTAAATAAAAATGCTAGGAGTCAAAGAACATGTTTCTGAAACAGAACTATAATGAAGGATGTGGACTTGTGAACCAACTGTGTGGTGCTATGATGATCGTAAAACAATATGTGAGGTTGTAGGTGACTAGCGGGAACTGTTCCGGTGTCTTTCCTTACAAAAGCTATTCCGGTGATAATGTAACACGGGTACAATATCTAAATACATGGATACTTTAGGTAAATTTAGAAGTCTAACAACCTAAGTGAACAAAGCAAAATGCATACCTTCCATCTGGTTGTTGGAGGTTTCTCATCGACAATAAAAGAGACTTGATATCAATGTTTAGTACATCATAACCTACAATCTTCAACGTAGCAAGCGCAGAGTAAGTGCTTGCTAGATGACTACCATTATGGCAAGGGTCCTGAAACAGCATATGTCAGTAGTTGGAACCGTCACAATAAATAATTAAATGGAATGGAATTGCACTACTGTGAACTTGTATGAGGACGAAAGGTTGAGTCACCCGTACCTTCATATAATTTGAGGGATACTGAGTTGTTCCAGAGCCACAGAATCCATAAAATTGCCCTAGAAATGGATGAACTGTTGTAATAACAATCATATTCCATCTAGAAATATGAACCATAGCTATGAGATGAGTTTTCCTACAAAAGCAGTGCGGGAAACCTTACCATTGTCTAAGTCGTTGTTTTCGTCAGGATGTACTTGAAAAGACAAGATCCATTCGGCAATTTGATCCTTGTCAACCTAGACAAAAAGGTATATACACAACTTCTCCATTATTATTATTACATTTTCCACACAAAAAATATTACTCCACTACTGAATAATAAACTGAAATTTCTGGCAATAAAACAGTTGAGCTAGCAATCTAAACGGTTGATCAGTCTAACAGAAGTTCAAGGAATTAAAGAGGCAGTTCTGCATTTAGTTGCAACCACAATCGAACTTAGGCATCTAGTGGTCAGACAGGTTTACATCCCACAACCTCTCTAACCTCTAACCACATTTCGTAAATGCTAAATGCTTAACCCTTGCAGGTGGCAGTTGCTGTCACAAGCGTTCCAACATGTCGGTCCACAGACGGTGTTTACGTGTCTCCACATTCGTGATCAACTGCATTCATTTATAGCCTATAAAGACTACTCCTGGCTCACTCGGACACATACATGCGGTTCGATTTCTTCAGACAAAAGGAAAATAATACTCCTAGACTAGATGTTTGAAACGCCTTTCAGTCACCAGCTGTAAAAAATCATGAACGAAACCTGTCGACCTAGTATTTACTCTTTTACATCGTTGCTCCAAGGAGCATCCCCTAGCTTGCTCTAAGCCTGTTTTTTTATCTACTATGGGTTGCCGGATTGATTGATGAGCTAAGAAACGAAACTAATTCCACGGTGGGCAGATCTGCAACTATTTTAGCGCACAGTTGACTCGGCGATAAGCAGCAGCCAAGCAATCGCATGGCGATCGGTAGTACACTCGAGATCCGAGCTCTGCAGCTCGCTCATGTAGAGAAATTCCTCTGGAACTCCGCGCGAGGCGGAAAGCGGCGGGATCTGGGCTTACCAGGTGGAGCGCCCGGACGAGGGAGAGGCCGGCGATGGCGAAGTAGGCAAGGGTGAGGTGATTGGCCTCCTCCGTGGCGTAGCCCCGCGGGAGCTCCGACGCCATCACCCCCAGGTACGCCGCGTGCCGGTCTCGCGCGAACCCGCCAAGCTCCACCTCCTCCGCGTGGTCCCCCGTCATCTCCGATGAGGCTTCGCCGCCGATTAGCCGTGAGATCTTTGCCGGACTGTGCACCAATCGCGACGAGCCGGGAAGAAGAAGAAGAAGAACAGAGTATGGTCCGGATTCTGACCGTTTCGTGCTCTGAATCCTTGAGCAAATTGTACATAACACCACATGTTAGTGCAGTTGTTGCACAAAACCATAACTTTCACTTTGTTTTGCATAGAACATCAGTTTTTGAGTTAATTATTTGCACAGAACACACAAGTAGGCATTAACAATCCAAATTAACAATCATTGGAAAATTAGTGGCTCTAAGTTCGCTGGACAAGTAAACTGAACTAATATGTCTTCCAGTTCGTCCAGTCTCGAGGCCTCTGCCATGGAGAAAACGACGATGGCAGCGGCACCACCAGCGCCAAGCCCGACGACTGTGGCGGAAGCAGCGGTGCGCCGGGGTGTCGTCGGTGGGGACTCCATGTCACGCCACCATGCACAACCCTTTGCTTGACGGCGGTTATCTAATGGTGAATCTGGCGGCGAGGGCTGCATGATGCGCCGGTGCTGAGCGCGTCGCCGATGTTGATTTTATAAGTGTTGCCACCGCGGTGGTTGTGCCGCAGAAATCTGATGGGGAATCACTGACTTGAGCTGCCATAATATCAATTTGTTCTTCCTTCGTGTATGTGCTTCAATGGTTGGAGTTTTTTTTTCTTGTTTCATTATTGTCTTTATGACAGAGGCTTCGTGCGTGGATGACTGGATGGAGAGATTAGTTCGATTTACTTTTCCATCCAACCCAAAATCACTAATTGTCTATTTAGATTGTTAATACCTATTTATGTGGTCTTTGTAAATAATTGACTCAAAAATTGGTGTTCTGTGCAAAACAAAGTGGAAGTTGTGGTTTTGTGCAACAACTACATTAACGTGTGGTGTTATGTGCAAATTGCTCTGAATCCTTTCCTCTCACATAACGGTTTTACCATCAGATGCAAAATAAATTAAAATATATACTCCAGTAATATATGGACTGCTTGATTGGAAAGGAATTTGTTATGTCACTGTTTGAAAGTTTTCAAGATGTTAACAAAGTAGAGTAGCTAATTTTGTTCACAGGATCAGAATCTTTATGATAGTAGTACACACCACCTAAAAGAACAGGAAGTTGCTAGCCGACGGCTAACGGCATGTCCACTCGTTGTGCCCCCAAAGTTCAAAACGTCGTTTTTTTTTCCTTCCGCCTTTTTCCTTCCGCCGCGGTGCTAAATGGTGCTATTCTGAAACTTGGGGGACGCGGTTCTCAGTCATTGTTCACCCAAGTTTCGTCCCATGCAATTTAAAAATGACACAAACATAAATTTGGCACAAAACAGATATGATTTCATTAATATTCGGTGTAAATGGAGGCGATTTCATTAAATTCGGCGCAAACTTGGCGATTACATAGGCGATTTAAACTGAAAACCTAACTAGCTACGCATCCCCAGCCTCTCCGCGATCGTCGCGCTGTAGTCGCCGACGCCGCCGTCGTCGTCCGAGCCGTCGTCGCCCCTCTTGCGGCGGTGGCGGTTGCTTGGGCCGGCGTCGCCGTGGTCGTACCACTTGCTCATCTCAAGTGTACGGTGGAACGGCTCGTCCTCGTCGTTGTCGTCGTCCTCCTCCTCCTTGTCGCTCGGGTCGAGCACGTAGTACTCGATCTCCTTCGGTTGCGGCGGTGGAGGGATGCGACTGCGGCAGAGGAGGGAGGCGTGGCGCTGCTCGCGCTCTGCACGCCAACGCTCTGCCGCTGCTGCTCGACCTCCTGCGCGGTGAACTCGCGCAACCTCCAGCTCTCGGCGAAGTCCTCCGCCGGCGGCTGGATAGTGTTGAAGGAGGCCTCCTCAGCCTCCTTCAACCCCGGCCACTCCTCCTCCTGCTCCTCCTTCGGCTCACGTTTGGGCCTGACGAGGCGGGAGAAGAGGTCGGCCGGAGACGCCGAGCTCCTCTGGCGCAGCTCACCGATGCGGAGGCGCCGGGGACGCGCATGTCAGGAGGACATGGGTACCCGGCGCTGTAGAGCACCCACACCTCCTCCTTGCGGAGGAAATGGCGCCCCCAGCCGTTCTTCGCGGCGACGTCCATCTTCTCGGCGATGGTGGAGAGGAGAGTTCGGGTGTGAGGAGAGGCGGCGAGAGAGGAATGGCGATGTGCGGCGAGACTCGGGGGGATTTTATAGCGGCGAGACCAGGCGAAGGGGCGAGCGGCGGTGGGTGGCCATTACTGTGCGCCGCGTGAACGCGCCACGCCATTACTCTGGCAGCCTTTGACTGGGAAGCTCACTGGCCGCCCGCCACGCCATTACTCTGACAGCGTTTGACCGACGCGGGAGCCGAGAAGACGAGCACGGGCGGTTTCTGTTGGCGCCATTTTCTCCCGCGTCGCTGACAGCGCTGGCCCGCGTCGCGTTTCGCGCCAATTCGCCCCCAGTGGGCTGGGTTTCGTCTGGGAGCGTCGGCGCTATTTTCCGCCGAAACGGCGCTAACTGGGCTTCTGGGGGCCGGCTGGTGAAAAAACGGCGTTATTTGCCTCCGCCGACGCTAAAAAGGCCTCCTGGGGAGCGCTGGGGGGGCGACTGTAGATGCCCTAAATGACAGGGACGACGGGAAGAGGTAGACGAGCGCCCATGTCGTCATCGACGAGCAACCCATTCCACCCCCACCCCACTCCCCCTAAGGTTTCGTCTCGACGGTCGCCTTCTCTGTCGTAGCTCTGCATCGACGCCGCCTACGTCATCGTTGGCTCGGTCTCAAGGAAGGGGAAGTGGGGAACATGTGTGGGACCCATCCAAACATGTGTGGGCGCGGCCATCACGCGCGCGGAGAGAGAAGCTGATTTGAAAAGAACATAACTTTGCGTGTTCTGTTAGATGGTTTCATCCGCCCTGTCTGTGAAAAAACAAGCTCGGCCTATCTGGAAGACCTGAAACTGAAGGCTACCATTGTAAAAGCAACAAACTAATTGATCGTCACATCAAGGGCACCAGGCTATTGGTTTGATATTTTTTAGGGATTAGAGAGGGGGATAATTGCAACAGAGTGACATCATTATATCAATATAGTACATGCATAGCATTTTTTTCTTCTCTATTTGTGACATCATAAAAAAAAATTGGTCATGACAAATAATCAAGATGTTCGGTGAGCGGGTACACGGTGAAATGAACTATTCTCCGTTGCCCTTTCATACGAAAATTATGAGACTGGGAGATTTCTCTTTAGAACATCTGTCCATAGGATTTTTTTTTAAAATTCTATTCATAGGATTGGGATGTCATGTCTAATCGAACCCAAAATCCTATAGAAATCCTTTGAATCAAATGAGAATGAGTTGCTAGTCAATGGAAGCAGGCATGGGAAGAGTGGGCGTGAGGAATTACGGGCGGGGGTGTTGGGGGCCGTTGGGCCGCCCGGCCTACTCCCCAACCGTCCCCTGCGAGTCCCCTGCACCCGGTCCATACACCCACCTGCACCTCACAAGATTCAAAGCTTGCGGTCTCCCATGGACCGGGTCCACGTCAGTAGGAGGTTGTATCCACCTCCTTAAACGCCCACATAAATCCGGTGGGGCCCACCACCGGCCCGCTCGGCCATGAAATACGCCAGCCCACCTCCCTCCCTCCTCTGCTAACCTCTGCCTTCGTCCGTCTGCGACCACAGGAGCTCGCTCGCCGGCGAATCGAGGGACAAGATGAAGGTCTCCGTGGTGTCCCGGAGCGGCCGCGAGGTCGTCAAGGGCGGCATCCAGCTCGCCGACTCGGTACGTGCCCAAAGCGCTCTTCTTTCCTCTTCTTGGTTGTGGGGTTTAAGATCCCGCGGAGGTTTGAGCTGAGCTCCACCTGATTTTCGCAGGCCAAGGTCCCGGATCTGCAGGAGGCCATCCACGCAAAGAGTACGCCCTTCCCGCCACCACCACCACCACTCACCGCTCTCCCCTCTCCCTCCTTGAACTCTTTCACTACTGCTAGATTTGAGCTCGAATCTGCTGAAATACAGCTAGTAGTTACCTGACGCCTCCCCCAATTAATCGTGATTCACGAGCCCATTGTGGACGCTACTAGCTTTGATTGGTTAAATGAAGTAGTAATAGAGTTAGTGCGTGAACGAGTGGAGGAGGTGAATGCTAGTTTTGCTTGGATCATGCCTAACAAAATTGATTTCTTGCCGTCACAGCGGTGCGATGAATGCACTGTAGCCAGTGTTCTGCTCTGCTTGCCCTCATGGCCTCATGTGTTAAGGTTGTTAGGATTTTCTGGGTCAGGTAGGACTTAGGAGGGAGTTGGCCATCCACATCAATTTGCTCTCAAGCTCTGTGAACTTTCCCCTTTTTCTATTGGTCAAAGCTTGTTTGAGACGATCTCATGATTTTATCGTGTCTAAGCTGGATGGAAAAAGTATCCCCTTAATCTACTTAGTTTTCTGTAGGTGTTCCCCCCATAATCCTGTTTTAGTTTTGCCCTCTTTATGTGAATCACAAAGCCACCTAGAATCAATTTTCCGAAGTACACTAGTGGAGTACTGTCAGTGACCAAAGCACACTTCACTGCTTGGACTATGCGAAATTTTGGCTGGTGATCAAGAATCCTTTCTTATATGGTATTTATTGCCAAGTTTGTGGGCATCACCTTATCCCTTGCACCCTCTTAAGGACTCACAGACCTGCCATGTTAGCTTATTAACTTGCCACCCTGTTATCCTGAAGTGTTCCTCACACACATTTATTGCTGATGTTGGACTACTAAAGCAGATCTGCTGCCATATGATTGAGTCAATTGAGATATCACCACATATGGTGATGCAGTAGCAGTACTGTTTAAACGTATGAAACGCAACTAATCTGGACTTTTGAGCTACAGAATAGAATAGTATAGCTCTGATCGTGTTATGGTGCTCAGTTACAGTTCCCCTGAAACGTAATGATAATACCGCCCTGATCTTAGCAGATATCTTAGAAACTTGAAAATAGCTCCATCCTAATGGATAGAAAAAAAATCTGATATTGCTCATGGTGAATTTTGCTCCTTTTCCACTTTGTCCTAGTAGTTTATTTTAATATTTGTTGCCGTAACTAGCTCCATGTTTGGATATTGTCCTCAAGTAGCACTTCTAAGCATATGCATAGTACATGAAAAATAGTTATTTACCGTGAAACTAGTGTACCATACTCTGCTAGATGCATAATATTGCTGTTTTGATATCTTGCTCGCACCATTAGTTGCTAATGTTGAGGACAGTAGTATTGTTGGATCTTTCCTACACATGCAGCTCACTTTTCTGATTGATTTGTGTGGATGAATTATGTATGGGCTAGATTGGCATATTTGATCGTGCTTTTCGTTCTTTATGAAGAACACATGTTGTTTTCTTATGATGTATGGGTTGCTAATTTCCCTGTGTCTATGCCGTGCAGCTAAAAAGTACTATCCCGCAAGGCAGCGGCTCACCCTCCCTGTACAACCTGGAAAATCTGGAAAGCCAGTAGTCCTCAACCAAAAGGCCAGCCTATCGGAATACTGCGAGAAGGGTTCTGGTTCCCTGACAGTGGTGTTCAAAGATTTAGGGCCGCAGGTCTACTACAGCACACTCTTCTTCTGGGAATACGTGGGCCCTCTGTTCATCTACCCCATATTCTACTACCTCCCCGTCTACAAATACTTTGGCTACGAGGGGGAACGGGTCATCCATCCAGTCCAGACCTATGCCATGTACTACTTCTGCTTCCACTACTTCAAGAGGATCATGGAGACCTTCTTCGTTCACCGCTTCAGCCACGCGACCTCCCCCGTGTCGAACGTCTTCAGGAACTGTGCCTACTACTGGACCTTCGGGGCCTACATCGCCTACTACTGCAACCACCCGCTCTACACCCCTGTGAGCGACCTGCAGATGAAGATCGGGTTCGGCATTGGGGTCGTGTGCCAGGTCGCAAACTTCTACTGCCACATCCTTCTGAGGAACCTCCGGAGCCCGACCGGCAGCGGCGGGTACCAGATCCCACGGGGCTTCCTCTTCAACATTGTGACCTGCGCCAACTACACCACCGAGATCTACCAGTGGCTTGGGTTCAACATTGCCACACAGACAGTGGCAGGCTATGTCTTCCTCGCTGTGGCCGCAGCTATCATGACCAACTGGGCGCTTGGGAAGCACAGCCGTCTCAGGAAGGCAAGTGTTACCTACGGCTTCTTTGCACGCCGAATTACTGAACATTAGAGTGGAAATCACATGTCTTTAGTTTACTGACGTTGCTTCATGTGCAGCTGTTCGACGGGAAGGATGGGCGGCCCAAGTACCCTCGCCGGTGGGTAATTCTTCCTCCGTTCCTGTGAAGAGGTGGTGCTTCTGGGGCGTGGCCTGTGAGATTCAGTATTTATTGATATTCTGTTCCAGCATTCAGAAGTCAAAGCCATCGATTTTACACAGACTTCTACAAATCGTGCCCTGTACCGTTTTGTTATGCCTCAGTTCTGTGCTCCAAATGTTCTAATCCGAAGGATGAATTCTTATCTATTATTCATAACTTTCTTTGGGGTTATATATGTAACTGTTATACATTGGTGCTGCTGCCATGGTTAGTTCAGCCGAAGATTGATCTGATAGTGACCATCTATCTCCAGCAACAGATAATGCAACCGTAATGCCATTGTTATGCTTATCACCCCTAAGGTTGAGATGCTCATGCTTTGCTTTGTTGTATGGGTCGTCTGGAAAAAATATCGTTTTGGGGTACAGGTTATTGTTGAATATTCTGTTGCTTTTTTATCTGGAAACAATGCCATGTCTAATATTTTGTTGCTAGATTCTGTCTTTTCTTCCATGCTGGATGACAGTTATCCTGGCCTGGACCATTCAGCTTTCTTGTCAGCTTTTCCATTAAAATTTCTTTGCTAAATAAAGTACAAGTCAACATATTGTTTCTTTGTAAATGCTTCCAGATGGATTTTTGTTGTTGTAAATGCTTCCAGGTGGACTTTTTATTCTTTGTGAATGCTTATCTATTGCTGAGAACTTTGTTGGGGTTTGTTTATGCCGCAATGCTATGCATTTCGACCTGCTGCCATGGTTAGTTCAAACAAAGATTCGTCTGAATTGTCATATATGTTATCTTAGTCGAAGGTTGATGTGTTCATGCTTGACTCTGCTGTGTGCGTCCTCGGAATAGCAATTCAGGGCACGAAACATCCTTATTTTCCGTTGAATATTTTGTTTCTAGATCATGTGTCTCTTCCGGTGAGCTCCTGAAAGCTAATGCTTCCTGGACCAGTCAGCAGCTTCACCTCTGAGCTTGCTTTTCCATCCACATTTCCTCCTAAAGATAAGTACTGGTCAACATTATTATCTATGAAATTGCTGTGAGGTGGACATTTTCACAAGACCAGAAGAGTTCTTGTTGACCATCATTTTCGCATGTGGTCTTGTTGCGTGACCGCTTGGTGACCGCGCAGTCGATCAGTTGGAATTCATGTTTCTAGCAGAATTGGACGCCTTTTCATTGCGCTTTACTTCATCCAAACAACCCTCTTGGATTTACAGTCATATATGCAGCATGGGTGTTCCAAGGTGAACATCTTCTTCACTACTACTATGTTATTTTCTTGATGTTGCATCACAAAGTTCCAAAGAACTGAGAAGAATAGTCAGGCGCCAGTGCCAACTGAGAAGAATTCTCGGTGACTACTAACATTGCAGCAGTCCGCGTTACATATGATTAGATTAGATTAGATTAGATTAGATTATGTTGGGATCGACCATAATGATTTCTCATGCATGCCATTTGGCCTCCCTGGATGACAGTAGGATTCAGTAGGTATGGGATACTAGATTCCTTCGCTTATATTTACATGTTGGGAATATATTTTGTCTGGTTGTTGAAATGTGACAAAAGATTTGCATATCCTCTTTGAATAATAAGTTAGTAAACTGTCTTGCAAAATTAATAAACACTAGTTATGAAGGCCAGTGACTGATAACTACTACCAAAAGGCACGCCAGGTTTGATCCGATCGCTCTGCTGCGGTGCATGTATTAGCCACAACCATTTGACCAAGTAAATTCTTTTTTTCTAAGAAACAGAGTATATACACATACGATCACAAACACACACACGTACAAACATTACTATGAACACACATCCTATTCAAATGAGCACCTCCGAAAGGCTGGTCTGACAGATCTTAAGACTGACAAAGTCACCACTCTATTGCCGAACACGATCACCTATCACTGAAAAATAGCCTGTTAAATTTCAGGTAAATGCGAACATCCATATCAAGTTTGGGACTTGAATCTGGAGGGTTTAGTTCCATCACAAGTAACCAACCTCGATATTTTTGCAACTCGAGCAAGACGATTCGTTGCATGCAAATCGTAATCAAACCCAGCAAAAATATCTAGTGAAAAAACATCTCCATCCAAGGGGTCAGATCAAATCAAATTCACACCAACTTTTCCTTTGACCCAGCAGTCCAGCACGACATAAACAACATGACAAAAAAAAGGGAGTAGGATCGAATTGAGGAGGAATATTAGACTTTGGAAAAACAAAAGCAAATGATTTAAAAGATGCACCGTACTTTGCTTTGGTTTTGAAAATATTAAATGTGCTGGTGTGCCCCTTAGACTAGTCATAGTGGGAGTATCATAGGTAGTAACATAAGTGCCACATAGCAAAAAATGATGATGTGGCAAGTATTTAATGAGGAGAGAAGTGGTGGTGGTATCATAGGTAGATACCGTAACATAGCGGATTTCAAGATAAGATGAGTCTATAGCCTAGTAAATGCATTGTTATATGATACTACATTTATGCTACCCATTATTGACATAGTAACATAGAGGAGTATCATATGCATGATACCACTATATGATACTCCCCACTAGGATTAGTCTTAATTAATTTGCCCCCGCTGTCTGATAAGGACAACCACCTCATCTCTTTCTCATCACCTTTTTCTTTGTTTGCAGTAATTCTAAGCAGAAAACCGACACCCCAAAAAAAATAGTAGTGAGCAAAAGGGTATGTTTTATTACTGGACGCCAAACTATCTAGGTTTTGAGAAACTTACTTTGCCCAAAATTGAATTAAATAGCCAAAGAAATCATACTTCTATACCAAATTATTAGTCTGCAACTACCGTGGCATGCAATACACATGCGTAATCTGTATGGAGCCTTTAAAGTAAGAAATAGAACTCAGCCTTTGTATTGTAACACCACTTAAATATATTATGTCTCATACTACAAAAAGAAAAGGGAAAAATAAAATATCTTTTGGGATATGTTGTAAAATGTAATTATGTCTCATACCCACCACCGAACACTCCTATAACGTAAACTTAAAATGTTTTTATGGTATGAATGCCTCGCTCCTGCCGGCATGCCTTCACCAATGCCTATCGACCTCCTTCCCATCGCAACCTATTTTTGACTAACGGTCGGTGCATCCCGTAAACCTTAGACACTGATATTTTTTGTCGTCCGTAAAGAGTCTTATTCGACCCTTGATCAAATTTGTTTTTTCTTCGAGCACATCTATGGTATGTCGCCATGTAGTCGCAGGAGCGCCAAGTATAACGGTCCCTATTACGACAACCTAAATTTGAAAAACCATTATTTTTTCTTAGACCTCACTCGCGCCATTTTAAGCAGACACAACTCAAATGCAACAAACCTATAACTCCAACGACACCCCCGGTGCCCGCCCCTCGACGACCACCGTCCACCGGACACCCCACCTCTCGGAAAACCTGCCGGAGACCCCGCCTCTCGGAAACCTTGAGCCCTTTGTCAGAACACGTCGTTTTAAATAGGACTTAAATGTAAAATGCACAGAGGGCAGAGTGAAGACACTGTGGGGGTCCAGGGGGAGGGGCTGAAGTATTCAACTTCAACCGGTCAGCACCCGCCATCCAGTCCAGGCTCTCACGGATTTATACGCCTTCTCCTCCCGGACCGGATCCCTTTCTTCCTTCCACCACCACCACCAACTCCTCCTCCTCCCTCCCTCCAGCCACGGCGGCGGCACTCGTCGGCAGCTGACGGCCCCGGCCACGCGCCGTGTGAACCAACCGAGCGAGGTTCGTCCCTACTTCCCATGTCTTACAGAGTCTTGACGAAACAGGAATAATGGATTCTCTTCTTGGTTCTGCTCTGTTTCTTTCCTCGATCGACTCCGGCCATGGCTCATGCGTTGTTTCTGGTTGGCATGCGTTTCATCTGTCTGCCCATGCGTTTTTGCTTCTGCGGAAACTGTTCATCAGGAAATTAACAGGACGTTTCTCCTCTGTATTTTCTCGGTCGTTTCCTTCCGCTGGTGATTGTGTATGTGTCCGGATCATGGCGAGAAACGGGTCTTGTTCGGCGACGTCCGTCTCTGCTGATTGTTGATTCACTGCTCTTCATTCATCCGTCTCTCTGTCTTTTTGTTCTGAGGACATGCAACAGCTCTCTGTTTTTTCATCCATGGTCAGCTGTTCTATGCACTCTAGCTATATAAGTGATTTTCTTCTTCCTCTTTTGCGTTCTGTATTTATGGATCGGGAGTCACAGAGTGAAAAAAATACCTTGAGTTAGCCCTGATCGTTTCTTATATGCATGTCTCTCTCAAGTAATATCACCCATGAAAGCCATGCCAACGTATTAATCCTTGTTGAGTTTTTTAATGGATTAGATTGGATTGGTTGTTGATTTAATTTGGTTCCTTGAATGTATAACTACGTACTTATCTTTTGACTTTGTTGGCTGAGTACCCATTTTTTCCCTTTTGGTTAGAGTACAACCATTTATGCATGTAAGGAGTCACCTCAAACATCGTACATGCATCATGCATGGCCCCTGCCCTCACAGAGTTTCAGCCTATTCCCTTCTTGATTTGCCCTGTGTAGTGTCGATTAAAATATTGTTGTTCCAGGAAAAGAAAAGAAAACTACGAACTCACAATCTTTTTCTTCATTGTAGTGTCTCTTATGTAAATAGTATTATTTCCACATCATCTGATTATTGATTTATAGTTGGAACACTAGCTCACAAGGATACAGATATGCGTTGCTCAAGTAGCGTGCATTAACAAATGGATCGGTGGGTGTTTTGCGTGCGTGTTTCCGGAAAGAAGCAGGGTGTTGTTCATGTCACCATCATTGACCCCTCTAGGAAAGCACAAATGATCCTCTTAAGCTACTCCTCCTATAACCTGTTTCTTGGTTTTGTTCTCCTAGATTACTTTAAGCTTTTCCTCCTGATTAGTATCTTCGTTTCTCCTGCTGATTTTGGCCGACACTTGGTCGGAGACTGTCTTTATATATATGCACTAAATATGTTCAGTTCATACGATTTTTCCACTATGGTCTTGATGCATTAATCTATCTGGAGTTGGTAAAGTCATTAGACACGCGCTTTACTTAGTTTGCTAATTATCACTGTCAAACCTGTTCCTGACAGGTCACAGAGATAAGCCAAGCCGAGGCACTTGTTGCTGATAAGGAGTTCATTATCCCTCTGCTTTTCTGCTGGGCCAACAACAGATGGCCCAGCTGCTGAACCATCAGGACTCCGCATTTTATGGAAAGGAAATGCAGGGGCACCGGTGGAGCTTTCTCCAGTTCTTCGGGCTTCGCCGGCGTCCACGGTCTCTGAAGATGCTCTCTGACAAGAAGAATGGTCAGGAGAAAGGCACCGGCGGTAAGTTTTTATTGTTCTATAACCCTGCCCGAGAGCGTTGAGTAATTTTTTTTCTGGTCTCAGCTGACTCCTTGTTAAGTACAACCATTACCAATCCATACCTTTCTTTCATTAACACTTATGATCCTAAAATATTCTTGCAAAAAATGATCCCAAAAGAGGTGTTGTGATTTTCATTGGCTGTGTAACTAATTAATTGCAGGAAGTAGACTCAGGGGTTGCTATGTTCCATTGAAAGAGGAAGACAATGGTGTCACGGATGACCATGAAAATACTCAGGTATATACAATTACCATCCTTATTTCAATTGGTGACAGTAACTTCCCCTCCTCTGTTAAGCTTTTCTGTTATCTAGTATACTAGTTAATTTTCATACCCTGTTTACACTTAAGATGTAATAACTTAAATCATATACATCACTAGTCCTTCTCCTTCTGTAAAAATGTACTGTAATAGTACATCTGAAACTTTTTCTGACTATGATTTATCAGCAGATAAGTAATTACATAAAGGTAATTTGATAAGCATTACATATAAGTATTTTAATAAGTATTTATGTCCTCTTCATTACTTAGCAGACGAATATTTTTACTTTGGAGATGTGAATTGATCGTATTCCATTATTGTTTTGACTGTATATTCCATTATTTTCTCGTATTTCAGGTTACAGATAAACAGAAGGGTTCAAGAAAGAAATCTGGTAAGGCAGGTCTAAGGTCCTTTATTTCGAGAAAATTGTATGGAAAAAAGGAAGGCCAGAAAGAGAAGATGCTTCCTGTTGCGCCAAGGCTGCTGCGCACCCTTTCGATACATTATTTGCAGAGCAATGTCTATGTTTTCGACGACCAGTCGGCTGGGAAAGGCGATGGTTCTTCACATGGTGCTAAATCTTCACTGCAAAACGCAACTGGTACAAACTTGCAGCAAAACAGCCTGGATGGTTCCAGCAACGAGACGAGTTTTTCACAGCTCGTAGGTGGAGGTGAGAAGCCTGCAAACCGGAAGAGCCACCGTAGCATTTCGATGGATGGGATTCTTCACAAGGTCCCTTATGGGAAGATTGTGTCTGGAGAAACAATCCTAGAAGAACTTCCCCGATCAGCCTCGGCCACTTATGACAGGGATGGCCTGAAACCTTATAATGCAAAGAGAAATTTAAATCACGGTTTTGGGCGTTCGCGTTCCCTGTCTGAATCACTGGAGAGCTACTCTCAATTGCTTGATTCTATCTCAAGCAGTGAGGCCAAAAGGGTGCTGACAAGCTCCAAGTCTACTAGGAATTATTCTTTGGAATCAAAAGGTATGACTAGACTTACTGAAAATCTTGTGATTCCTGAAGTCGCCTCGGTGTCGCATGCTCCGGACAAAATTGCTCTTGATGGAGATGTGATGTTTGCTGTGGATGAGAGTTCTTGTACTGATGAGGTTGTTGGTGCCTCAGAGAATCTTGTGTTACTTCAAGATTATGTGAGTGACAAAAGGCGCGATGTCGAGGCATCGACTCAGGCCGGTATATGCATTGCTCCTGTAACTTCAGAGGATGTTGATGTTTCAGAAGAAGACGCTGCAGCAGCTAGTGATTATGACCAGGTCATCTCATCGACAGAAATCAATGATATCCCAGAAGAGCAAGCAAGAACTTGTGATGATGATCCTATTCAGTCGTCGACAGAGCCTGATTCTTGCCCTCTTCTCACCACTGTACAGTCTGAAGACGTCGACATTGCAGAACAACACGCATCACCTTCTGGTGATGAAACTCAGTCATGTACCACTGAACCTTCACAAGAAATCGGAATTGCGGAAGAAGAGGCGATGATTTCCAACCAAATTCAGTCATTTAAAGGTACTTGTTGTGTTTCCGATACCGACCAATACACTGAAGATGAGTTAGACTTAAGCTGTGAACAAGAAACTGAAAGCCCAACTTCTGTCCTGGATGTGGCCTTCTCAGATCATCATGCTAGCTCAGAGTACCACAGAATACAGGATGGTGAGATTCTTTTGTCTAGTTTGCTGAATCTGCATTAGCTTTGTAATTATGTTCATTTCAGAATATTGTATCCTATATCTTGACCTGGGTTAACATTTTCAATATGAATTTTCTTGTCCTTTCGTTTCGCAGATTCATCATCCTTGGAGGGAGTAACTGTCCATTCAAATGAAGCTGACGATTCAATTGGCGATGTGAATGATCTTCAAGCAGATGACCTAAAGAACGAGGGCGTGTCAAACTATGTGAAGGACATATTCAACAAGTCCAGCTTCGCCACCGAACCTCTTTTCGATGCATGGCGCTCGCAGAACATGGCAACTCTACATAGAGAGGAGTGCCAGCACAACGACCTAAATTTCTCCGGCGCCCCCACGTCGAACCTCGCCATCACCGACATGTGCGCCGATGAGTTGCTCCTGTTCGACTTGACCAACGAGGCACTGCTCGACATGTACAGGAAGTATGATGCCGCCCGCTCTCGGTCCAAACCCGTGGGACAAAATGCTCTCAGGGAGCTGTGGAGTAGAGTGAGCTCCCAGCTGCTGGACGAGCAGCCACCTCCCGCCGGCGTGGATGTCGACAGCTTGCTAGTGAGTGACATGGCCAAAGCGGACCGCTGGATGGAGTTTCGGGGGCATGGTGATGAGGTAGGGAGCGAGGTGGCGGACTTTGTGCTCGACAGGCTAGTCACCGACCTCGCTCGACAGCTTGTGAAGTTTTGATCAGTCTAGTACTGCATAGCTAGTTTTATTCAATTCGTTTGCACATTTAGTTGGTTTAGCTAGTTTTTTTTTTTGAAATTTGGTTTAGCTAGTTTTTTTTTTTGAAATTTGGTTTAGCTAGTTTTTGCACTGTGGAAAGTGCTTGAGAATATGATACCCCACATATCTGTGCATATTAGATACTATTATTTTTGGTCCTTTGCTGCAAGAGAGAAGTTTTGCATGTTGAGTAGACTTACATAGTGCAGGTGTCGGAGAAGCAGTGCAACCTTTGCTCATCAGGAACCTGCTTGTTTTATTTTCTTGTTATATAAGAGGAGTCATTTCAATTTCACTTCAAAAAACATGGTGAACCAACATATATAGAGTCAAGGTTTTTGTTGCCGGTAGAAAAAATCCCAAGAGGGTTCGGGATATCCGGTTACCGTGGTTACCGGATGAATTTGAAAACCGACATTTAAATATCCGATATTTTTTGGTTCACAAATATATGACCATTTTCCGACAGATTTCATTAAAATTCAAAATTTTGGGATTTGTTTACCCGGTATGACCATTTCCCGGGGGTGCTCGTGATGTCCGGTTACCGACCGGTAACCAAAACCATGGTCAGAGTAACGAGAAAACTTGAGTAGAGTTTGGTAACCAGAACGTAACTATCAAACAAATGAGGACGTTTCAGTAAGAGCAACGCTCCCAAATACAAGAGAAAAGCAGGGAAACAACACGATATTGTAAGTAAAGATTTCTTTGGTGTCATGTCATGATTTGCATGCCTTTCATGTTTCTTGCATAGAAAAATATGGCTCTTCACTTCTCCAGAGTACAATTTTTGGTTGCGAATGAAGGAAGAGAAATAATCAACTAGCTATAGGTATTATGAACTATTCACGGCGGCGTCCTAGTCCTAGCTAGCTAGGTATACTGTGATCATGAAGCGCCTCGGCGATGTCGGCTGCCATGGTGGAGAGCGATCTGCTGGCGTCGTTCTCGTCGAAGACGGGATCCTTGGGGGTCAAGTTGCCCTCCATGAGTGCAAGCTCGCAGTACCCCGGATCGTAGGAGGCGTCGTAGAGCTGCGGCCACGCCGTGCCGACGCGGCCGGCGAGAAGCTCGCGGATCCCTCCGGCGACCGACGCGTCCATAGCCGTGTAGAGATGCAGGCACTGGTTGAGGCTCTCGATGAGGTCGGAGAGATGACGCGCACCGTGGACGTGACGTTGGACGCCGTCAGGTTGGCGGCGGCGACGGCGACCCCTCGCGCGTCGGCGGCGGCCGCGGCGCTTGGGTCGGCCGCGAGCATGCGTACGCAGTAGTCGTAGGGGGTGTTCCAGGTGGAGTTGGCGGCGGCGGCGCACGTTGATTTGATGACGGATGATGCGCCGGCGGCGAGGCCAGACACCCCAAGGAGAAGAATGAGAAGAAGGGACGTCATACGTTGTTGGTGTGCCATGGCTTCACTCAGGGGAGAAGACACTGCGGCGAGCACAAAGGTAGAAGAAGACACGGCTATATGTGCCAACACAATGTAAATTACATACTGTTATACATGCATATGCACACCTGGTCAAGGGAAGGCAACAACAGCCTGATCCACTACTCACTCCGGCAACACACACGACTGGCAGTTCTATTTGTATGCAGCTTAGGACCAGCCAACGGCCACACCAGGAGCAGTTCTATTTGTGTGCAGCTTAGGACCAGCCAACGGCCACACCACATAAGAGCATCCCTAGCAGTGCCCTTAAAAGGATCAACCCTTAAAAATAACTGTTTTTTTACGGATTGAGTTGACAAAACGCAAACTAGCAGAACCCTTTAACCTCTAAACCCGTAAAAAAATGAGGGTCAACCGGGGATTCCATCTCCCAACCTGTACAGCTGAAAGTTGGAGGGGGAAAATCCCCCAAACCCGCACTCTCCTCCCCACGCGCGCGGGAAGGAAGTTTCCTTCCGCCACCGTCGCTCCCGCCCCGCGCCCGCCGTCAAGTCCGCCGCGCCGCCCCCGCTCTCCTCGTCCGCCGCGCCGCCCCCGCCCTGCCCCCGCCTTCTCCCGCTCCGGTCGTGACCGACGCGGAGGTCGCAACGGTGGTCGCCGCCACCCACCTCGGCGCGAAAAGGCGGCGCGTGGGCACGCACATCGTCGCCGCCGCGTCCCCCGCCCCCGCCGCGCCTCCAGCCCCTGCGCCCGCAACGCCCCCCAAGCGTCGCCATCCCGCCGCGGGGGTTGGACCCAAGGCTGCCGCCGCCGCGAAGGTGGCCGCGGGTGGCCCGAAGGTGAAGAAGACGACGGCACGCCCGAAGATGAAGAATACCGCCATGCCCCCCATGCCTCCGGCCACCGCGAACGAGGTGGTCGATGAAATGGCCGCACCAACCGGGTCGTATTTGGGGTTGCTCAATGACGCCGAGGTGGACCTCAGGGCTCCTCCCCTTCAACCATTCGGCTTTGGAGACGAGGAGGAGGGGGGAGGTGATGATTTGGAGGAGGAGGAGGACGATGTGGCTGAGATAGAGGAGGGACAATTCGCCGCCTGTGGGAAATCCCGGTCCACAAACTATAGCAAAGTTGAAGATGTTCTCTTGGTTCGCGCATGGGGGCTTGTGGGTATGGATGCCGGTGTCGGCACGGATCAAACCGGCAAGCGCTATTGGCAACACATAGAGGACCAATATTGCAAGATCAAACCGAAGACCGGATCATTGGTACATCGTTCTTATCGGTCCCTTCAAGGCCGGTTGGAGTTGATGAAACTCCATTGTGCTCGTTGGAGTGCGGCAATGGACCAAGTGAGGAACGCACCACCTAGTGGAAGCGTTGAGAGTGACTATGTGAGTATTTCAAAGGCTATGTTTGTGTGTTTACTATGCTATGTTTTGTGTGTTTACTATGCTATGTTTGTGTTTGTAGGAGTCATATGCGGACTTGAGGTACAAGGAGATGGCCGCTTCCAAAGGGAAGCCATTCCAATTTAAGCATGTTTGGGCATTGCTTAAAGATCATGGTAAGTGGAAGCTTAGGGATGAAGAGAGTGCACCAAAGAAAGCGGATATGCTAAAGATGGATGATAGTGAGGATGAAGGAAGGAACTATGCAAAACCCAAGGGAAACAAGAAGGCAAAGGAGAGGATGAAGTTGGAAGGAGAGGCATCAAGCTTGAGGGAGAAGATGGGGGAGATGATGAAAGCAAAGGAGACATTGACAATGAAGGCATTGGAGACAAAGCTCCTTATCACCGAGAGAGGTAATTGATAGATGCGTATGTGGTTTAGGAGATGGCGCCGAGGTGCAACTTTTTGGTGATGGTGCGGGGAGATGATACTTTTGTGATGTAAACTATAAACCATGCATCGATGATTCTTATGGAGTACTTTGTTTGAAGGAAGATTATATTTTGCTAGTGATAATCCTATGTACATGTGAAATATGTGAAATAACAGTTTTAAGGGTTCAGGTTGGGGTTGTGACATCTAGCAGTGCCCTCAAACCCAACCCTTCACACGGAATATTCTGTTGTAAGGGTTGAGTTTGAGGATACTGATCTAACGCCCTCAGTTTCCAACCCTTATTCCAGTCATTTCTCAACCCTTATTCCCCTTTTAAGGGTACTGCTAGTGATAGCAGTGCCCTCAAACTGGTAACCCTCAACACCAGTTTGAGGGCCGGGAAAACGCGAGTATGAAGGCTCAAAAGGGCCGGCGCAGATCAGTACCCTCAAACTAACCCTCAAAACAGAATATTCTGTTTTGAGGATTAGTTTGAGGGCACTGATCTACGCCCCGGCCTTCAAACCCTGAAAACATGATTTCAGACAACAAACCAAAAATGACAGCAACATACATGATTTGCAAATGGATATTTATAGCAAAACACAATCATGGAACACACATATCATGAAACAAACTTGCAAATGATCATAAATGATGCATGGTTCATAGTTTTACATCACATAATCAACATTTGTCCTCCCAAAAGATCATCATCACCACCACATCGGTGACTCAAGCAAAGTTCTCCACACCTCCGTCGCCACCACCACTCATCGGAGACTCACCTCGGCGAGTAGACGATGCACCACCACCATGCAGTAGTCTCTTCCTCTCCGCGATGTCCTCCTTGGTCTCCTTCCACCATGCCAATTGGTCTCCATCCATGTCCTTCGTAGACATCATCATGTGCTCCTTTTCCACGGCCATGAGCTCTTTCCATGCCTTTGCTTCCTTGAGCTTGATCATCCTCTCCTCCAATCCGGCCTTCCCGTTGGCATCTTCCCGCCTAGCTTCCAATTGTGCAAGCTTCACCTCTTTCTTTTTCTCGGTGATAATGAGTTTGGTCTCCAATGCCTTCAATGTCAAGCTCTCCTTCGCCTTGATCATTTGATCAAGCTTGTCCTTCAAGCTTGATGCATCCGCTTCCAACTTCATCCTTTCCTTGGCCTTCTTGGATCCCTCGGGCTTGGCATGGTTCCTTCCTTCATCCTCACTATCTTCCATATTGAGCATATCCGATTTCTTAGGTGCGAATTCTTGATCCCTTACTTTCCACTTCTCAAGCTCTTTAAGCAATGCCCAACAATTCTTGAAGGCAAAATGTTTTCCCTTGGAACCGGCCATGTCCTTGTACCGCAAATCGGCATATGTCTCCTACAATTGCAAGCATAGCATGATCACAACTGTGCATAAATAGGCATGAACCAAAGAGTAAGGTTAAGTATACTCGCATAGTCACTCTCAACGGTGCCGCTTGGTGGAGCGTTTATGACTTGATCCATAGCCGCACTCCAACGAGCACAAGCGGGCTTTATCACCTCCCACCGTCCTTGAAGTGACCGGTAAGAACGATGGGCCAAGCACGAGGTCTTCGGTTTGAGCTTGCAATACTTGTCCTTGATCCTTTGCCAATAGCGTTTACCGGTTTGATCCGTGCCATGAATGGCATCCATCCCAACTTCGGACCAAGCACGAACCAAAAGAACATCTTCAACTTCGGTGTAGTTCGACGAGCGGATTATGGGTCGGCGAGCACCCCCTTCCTCTCGAGCGGTTTGGAACGCCACCTCATTGATCTCGGCCACCTCTTCCTCCTCCTCATCCTCCTCCTCATTGAAGTCGAATGAATCGAGGGGAGGAGCCCCAATGTTCACCTCGGCATCGTTGAGAAGGCCCATGTAAGAAGTTGGGGCCGACATTTCGTCGACCACCTCTTGAGCGCTTGGGGCCGGGGCGGGAGGGGGCTTCTTGCGGCTGACCGTCTTCTTCGGGACGGCGTGCCTCGTCTCTCGGGCATGCTTTGGCCCCAAGGAGGAAACCTTCTTCCTCTTCGGAACGGGGGCGACGGAGGCGGGGGCGGCTGCGGGAGGCACGGCCGCGGCAGCGTGGCCCGTGACCACGTGTGCCCGCCGCCTCTTAGAGCCCATGTGCATGGAGGCCACCACGGCGGCCACCACGCCGGCGCTCGGGGCCGAGGCGGGAGGTGGCGGCGGGGCCGGGGCGGGGGCCGGTGGTGCCTCCATGGCCGGCGACGGGGCGGACGAGGGCCGGCGGCGACGCACGGGAGGAGAAGGAGCGGTTGGGATTTTTCCCTCCCGCGTGGTGTGGTTGACCGGAATGAAGGGCCCTGTGAATTGGGCTATCAACCTGTGTTTGTGCAGGTTGGGATGGGAATTGAGGGTTGGGCCTTCAAATTTTTTTGAGGGTTCACGGGTTTGAGGGCTCTGTTCCGCGCCAACTTTCGGCCTCAACCCTCAAAAAAGCAGTTAATTTGAGGGTTTGACCAGTTTGAGGGTACTGCTAGTGATGCTCTAAAGGTGTGTTTGGTTACTTCCATACATAGATTCTTGTCATTCTAAATCGTTACAGGAATCAGCTGAGAAGCCAACGGCCGAGGAGCTTTTGAAAGGGTGAGATTACCAGCATATGTGGCACTTACACACAAAGAATAGGTAGAAGCACTTTCTAAACAAGCAGATGCAACAGTTTCCACTGTAATCACCGATTCTCACCTTCCAGTTAAAGGCAGTGTTGGAACGATGGTCCTAGAATGCTGCCTACATGCTGACAGAAGTAACCTGAAAGGATTTCCTTGCAGATGGTTGGTCTCAATTGTCAGTGACTTGAAGTTAGCCAATCCGTGCCCATCGGAGAAACGCATACACATGATAATAATTAACCAGCGACAAAAGGAGCTGAACATGATTTACTGATATATGTCCATTCATCTTTATTATTGGCTTGCATCAAGTCAGGGGAGGAGGAAAACAAACAGTAGCTCTGCTCGGCTCCACCACAAAATTACTAGCGTACATGGTAATGAACACAGCGAAAAATAAAGAGTCTCTTCGTTCCCAGAAGCTTTCCTTCTCCGTGCAACGAGTATCTTCTTAGGCGGACTTCACAGCGGCGGCGTTGATGATGTCGATGAACTCGGGCTGCACGAGCAAAGGGAGATAAACAGTGTTCAGCGACAGTAAAAAGCAGACCCAACATGGGCATTGTACGGCGTTCGTGTTTGATATTTTACCTTCAAAGAGGCTCCGCCAACAAGGAATCCGTCGACGTCGGGCTGGGCGGCCAATTCGTTGGCGCTTGCACCGGTCACAGAACCTGCAGCAAAAGCACATACACACTCATCATTATCAACAACATAATAAGATGACTCGGCGGTCTGCACCTGTGCTTGAGCAATGCTGCATACCTCCATAGATGATCCGTGTGGTCTCAGCAACCTCGGGGCTCACGTTGGTCTTGAGCCAGTCCCTCAGGTTGGCATGCACCTGGCAAAACAGGACAGAGCTAAGTATCAGGCCATGATCAATAGGTTTGGAACTACAGGAATGACATAGACAAGTCTTCAAATGAGTTTGTTCTTGTGCTGATCACCAAAGAACTTACTTCCTGTGCCTGAGCTGGTGACGCAACTTTGCCGGTGCCGATGGCCCACACTGGCTCGTACGCAATGACCACGTTGGTCCAGTCAGTGATCTTGTCTGCAAAAGCAAAGTAACAAACGATCTTTATCATACTATAAACTTTTATGTGATATTTATGTGATATAGCATTCCAAACAAAGTCGGCACTAGGCACTGAAAACATTTATGGAAAAGCATAAATATGTTGTTCACCCTCACAAATACATGTGTGCAATTTGTGATACAGCTATTTAAAACATTCCCGTAAGCCTTCTGTTAATATTTAAATGTCATGAATATGGGGTAGTAAGACTATCAACAAGAATAAAAGTTGCTAATGAAAGTATGAAACTACGTATATAGCTTTCCTGATTTTGCAAGTCAATACTTTCATCCAGGAAATTAATCCCAAAATTTGTAATCGGTACTTCACAACAAACTTGTAAATAGAATACCAGAGAACACACTAACATACTATTAACGATTCAAAGTTAAATCTGTATATATTCATGAACCGGGAGGTCAGTACCAGCAATTGCTTTAGTTTGTTCAGCAACAACTGTCATGGTACATCCATCTTCCCGCTGCTGGAGAGTCTCACCAACACATGCAATGACCTTCAAGCCCTGAGCGAGTGCATATGCAACCTTGTCCCCAACAAACTACAGTTCAAGAAAAGTGGAGGCAAAGGCTCTTCAAATCAGGAGAGTAATTACAATGATGTTTTTAGAAAATAATATCAACGGCCATGCATTATCCACCAAATATATTGCAGGAATTCCCCTTTAGAGCAGAAGTAACTACTTGAAAAAAATTCTTAATACTGGAAGAGAATTGAAAAAAAGTCAAGTCTTGGCTCAGTAACTATCATGCTGTAGTCTGTACATTTATTTTCCAATAGCAGTATTTGACAGTTTGGTTCGTTGCAATACTGCAACTCAAAGTGCGGCCTATTTATGGATACATGATCAGAAATACATGAAGTGCAACATACCTCGCTCGATTCTCCCATCAAAGCCCTCCTTTCAGAGTGTCCAAGAATGACCCAGGGAACGCCAAGGTTGGCGAGCATCTCAGCACTGCATTGGAAAAAGAGTGTAAGCTGAACTGGGCATAAAGATAACTGAAACTGTGAATACGTGTACAAGAACTATTCATCAGAATTTGATACCAACATCTTAACAAATCTAGCAAAAATACTGAAAAAAGAAAGTAACGGAACAACATTTAAACATGATATTATTCTTCAGTACATCACCATGTAGTGTGTAACACTAACACAGCAAATACTCGCTGGCACACCATCCCAACATACTGAGTAGGCTCTCAGACAGAAGAGCGCAGAACTGGATGCTAACCTGACTTCACCGGTGAAGGCACCACCCTTCTTCACCCAGCAGTTCTGAGCGGCGACCTGGACCTCAGGGCGCAGCTTGTCCTTGACGGTGGGGAGGAACACGTACGGCGGGCTGACGACAACCTCTGCAGCAGCTCAAAAGTTAGTATCAGACCTTTTCAATGTAGCTTTAAAGCTTTGGCAAGGATTTGATGAACAAAGCAGGCATCTGTGAAAGGAGCATCGGGCTAACAAGTAACAATCAGGGCAATTGGTCCGTACCGACGATATCGGTAGAGACAATCTTTCCGTCATTGAGGATCTTGACGATCTTGTCCACCTGGTCGGTGGTTCCGTTCTGCGGACAGTCAAGATCAAAGCATGTCAGTATGTAGCAAGCAGATTATAACCCACTTAAGTAAGACAAACTGTTCCAACCTAGAATTGTAACAGACTAACAGGTAGCATCAGCATCAAACTAACTTTTCCTCCATACTCTAGATGACAGGACCGAGAGAGAACAATCTGATGGCCCCAACACAAGCTTGAAATAAGAGAACATGGCAGAATCATCGGAATCATCGCCCAGATCTTACAGGACCGTCGCATCCCCATTCAAAAGCACACTAGAACGAACAGCTAGTATTTCCACCGATCTGAATCCAGATCAGTCAAATCGTTTATCGTGTGTGTTGGGGGGAAATTCACCAGCACGCTGGATCAGCCCCCACAAACAGCACAGAAGAATAAACAGATACCCGATTCCCCCTCATCATTCGATCCACGCTACGTAGCATAGGAGGGAGGAGTTGCTTACGCATTTCCAGTTGCCTCCGACGAAGAACTTGCGGCCCATGGCGACGGCGGCGGTGAGCGAGATCGGATTGGGTTCGGGTGGTCGGGCGGAGATCGAGATGCTTCTCTTCTCTTCTTCTTGTGGAGGAAGAAAAAACGCAGCCGGTGGCCGGTGAGGATATAAAGGAGGAGGGGAGCCGCCCGTGACAGGTGGGCCCCACCCGCCACCGTCGAGTTTTCTAGAGCAGCTAGGCTATTATTGGGGGACAAGAAAAAGATAAGAAAAGAAATGGGTTTGACAGCTACGTCGTGTGCTCCAAGACACCAAATAATTTAACGTCTTGCCAATCTGTCCCCTTTGCTTTGTGTTTTCCAAACATGGAATTGGTGCTATCTCAGCCATTTTCAGGGCAGTTTTCCAAAGAAAAAAATGACAATAGTAAATTTATAACAATTGCTTGTGTTCGAGTAAAACCCGTTCAAAACCTTGAACTCGCCACGTCGAAGGTACAAATTTATAATCATTGAAAGTGTCTCATAAACTGTATACATGATATTTGTCGAGTAAACATCGATCAAAATTATCGTCTTAACTAGAAACTGGAATATTGCCTCGAAACGATGCCTAACGGTGATTGACACATTCATTCTAACATACCTTAGTATTTTTGTGAGATGCGCAATGCCTCTTTGTCACTCTCCACTTAAGAGCCATGTCATCTCATGAACACTGAGTATAGTATCTAAACAGCTAGGAGTACGTTGCAAGAACCACTTTTGCAACCCAGGCACCAAAGTATGACTTGTTTTCCATTATACTAAAGTTATCATAATGCGAAAACTACGTGAAAAGCAATACAACAGACTGCTTTATATTTATGTTGCACCATGTAATATACGCATTTTTGCACATAATTATAGAGGCGCCAGATCGTGACTTGTTCTATAATATATAAAGAAATATCCTAAATAAATCCATACATATGATGCTTTCGCTTGAGCATATGCGCATCTGCGATTTCCTGGGCTTTTGTCTACACGTGATAGCCCACCAAATAGCCCACAAGTCGTGCTCGGAAAAACAAAAAGGGCTCACGTAATGGCTTGTCTCGCCAAATGTTTACAGTCATTCGGCTCCTCTGTCCATCCTTGGCCCGGCCTTTTTTTGAGCTTCACCTTCACTACATTTCAAAAGTAACGGGGAAGGGCCCGAACAGGCCCACTGTACGGCCAGTTACGCCAACAATTTTCAAAACAGATTTTTTTAAAAAACAGAGAAGAATTTTACAAAATTAAAAGGGGAGAACCTTCGTTGGTGTTCACAGCTCTGTGGTTTGGTGTATTCGACATTGTTCTACGGCTGTTTTCAGAAAAGTATAAGATTGTATCATTGAAAAAGAAATGGTTTGAAGATCTCATATATTTGCTCGTCTTTTTTTATTGTTTTTGTAATCGATATAATCGTGTACTCTTTGTTGGTTTAATATATATGAAAAAAAATTGAAAAAATCTTTTGTTGGGCCATTTGAGATTGAGCACATTTCGGTTTGTTTAATTAGTGTCGAGATGCCAAAGAGTGGATTTCCTTCCTGATTGAGTCATTAACTCATACTTAGTTGATTCAAACTAAGTTAGACTATGGGCAATCTGCTCCGCCGGTCTACCGGTCGCAAGGTGTGATCCACGAAGATATCTTCTCCGCTTTTAAATTCATAGAAACATCCACATTTGACATCAATCTTGTAGTGTCCATTCTTCGTCTCCGAATAACTAATGGGAGGCCCATAGTATGTGTTAGCTTGATTATTATCTTTTGAAAGGTTTAGAAGGTTCAGTTCAGTGGTAGTTCAAAAGCAACTCGAGAGGCTTAATAAGACTATATTACTGCTCCTTGATGTGGTATGTGCATGAAGGAATATACACATGCATGACCCATGACCACGACTGTTAGTAATTCTGATGCTTAATAATTAACTAATATTGCTGGAAATTTCTCATGTTGATCTGTTTCCTCTCTTTTTTGACTCATGACGGATGCAGATGCATATTTTAGTCCTTTAGCATACAGCTAGACTTTTATTGGATGTTCCAATGTAGGAAAAGTGTCGACTGCAACTTCACAAGAAAAATCTTAGGGAAGTAAAAAGTGACAAAACTTTCATGAAAGGGTCAACCTAGACGAAAAGTTGTTAAGTGTCGCAAATTTGGGGCAAATTTGGCACTTGATTGCCTTGGTAAACTGAAACTTATGGAGGTAATGTGATGCGTGATGGATACCTCTATTCTTACTACTGAACTAACTTAATTAGCTACTCTCACTTCGTTCAAAAATAACTTGACATTTTACATGAAAAATGGAACGCCATTTTATGTGTCTGTGATGGCAATTTGAGAATTCAAAGATGATATCACTGAAACGGCTACGTACCATTGGCTAATTATCGATTGAAACTAACAAATTGTCGGATCCATGCATCGGCGGTGCGTGATAAACGGCGTGTGTGGAACCTACGGGCAGACTGGTCGATTAATCCCAGTGTATATACGCAGAACGGCGAATAAGTTAAAGATCGTGTTAGTCATTCACTCTCTTAGCTACAGTAGAAGTCTATTGCGCTATATTAAAATTAGGTAAGCTGAATGGTGGGCATGCTTTTGGGAGTTAAATTCAGTAGATGGAGACATGAACAGTAGCTGGCGACGACGATGGAGCTAAACAGCACACGATAGATAGATAGATAGATAGGTAGAATACTTCCCCGATATATTGATCGACTCATATGGAAATGACGTTATGCTAGTTGATTCATCCGTCTGAACCGAAGCTGAGCCCAAGAAGATTCAGCTCAGTGGGTCAACAACAGCTCCGGGCAGCAGCCTATACTTGTACTGCTAGATGCATCTACTATGACTCAGGCTTGCCTACCCCGCGGAAAGTATAACTGATGATCGCGACAGTTAGCTCTAATCTTCTTCCTCTGCTTTTGGACAAGTCATTTTCAGTGATAAATGTATAGCTGATGCAGAGATCATTGATAAATGTCTTCGATCGAACCTCCTTCTTCTAGTGGCACTAATCTTCTTCCTCTGCTGTTGGACAAGTCATTTTCAGTGAACTTTGCCGATTAACTTTCTGGGTAATGCTCGATCCATCGATAGCTCTACTCCTCAACCACCTCAATAAGCTCAATTGCCAATTGGTTAGTAAACAACGCAATACTTATCATGCACTGCGTGCTACTAACTTGTATGACACCATCTATAACCATTCCGGTTCGGATCTTTCTTTGTCCCTGCACAACACTACAAAGTCTGTTCACAAATGTGTGAAGTTTGAAGCTCTATTATAGGGATTACGTGGTGGAGTACGTAGTGCTTGACGTGAAGGGTTTCAGTTGGGATTGGGAGCTTTTATTCAACAACTCGCACAACACTACAAGTCCAGCTTCGCAAAAAGTATAAAGTTTTAAGCTTTGTACGAGACTGGTTATGGTATATCTTGCGAGAAATGCAATTTTGGTACACGAAAACGATGTCATCGGCCTCATCAACTCGCACCATTTTCGTGCACTTGAAGAACCAACTTTGACAGGTATATCAAACTGAACTTGTAAGCAAGGTAGACGTATATATGGCACATGGGAACCGTGTCACCTCATCAATAAATATATATAGGTCGAGGAGCCCCGTCTCTCCTATACCCATCTTCGCCAACACAAGAACATGAAGGCCTTATTCATCCTAGCTCTCCTAGTGCTGGCCGCGAGCGCCGCGTCTGCGCAGTACTACGAGGAGACCGCCGCCAGCAGCTACGACGGAGTTGGCGGCTGGGATGGCTGCATGCCGGAGAAGGCGAGGCTGAACTCTTGCAAGGATTACGTGGTGGAGCGGTGCTTGACGTTGAGGGACATTCCCATCACCTGGCCATGGAAATGGTGGAAGGGTGGCTGTGAGAGCCAGGTTCGGAGCCAGTGCTGCGCGGAGTTGGCACAGATAGCAGGGCAATGCCGCTGCAAGGCCATATGGAGGCAGGTCCAAGGCGAGATCGGCGGCTTCTTAGGGTTCCAGAAAAGTGAGACCGCCAAACAACTTCATGTGGCCAAGACCCTGCCCTCTAGGTGCAACTTGGGCGCCGACTGCGACTTCCCAACCTATCTTGGCGATTACTAGTGTTGTATTCACCGCTGGTGACCAATAAACTGCCGCACATCACTTGTGTGTGATGAATAAAATGTTGATATGGTAGAATCTATGTGTAAGGTTCCCATTGCATATAGGTTTTTCTCACAAACATTTGACTATGCGTGATGTGTATATTCTTGGTTGTGGTTTGTGCGCATGTTTTGTCCTCGGCTCAACAACAAGATTATATAGATTGTTCAAGCTAGATTCGTTTGTATAAATAAAAATGAGATATCATATTATAAAAAAAATATTATCATAGATCATAAACATCCACCAATAAAATCATCTGTCGGGTATTACACGCTTCTATTCTTGTTATTTTGTAGACTTTGTTGGGTCTCGAAGCATAGAGTTTTGTAGGATAACAACCGAATTTTCTTATTATTAAGTGGATGACCCAAGGTTTATTGATATGCGGGAGGCATAGATTGATGATAAACTCTCACGAATAACCCTACAATTAGGATACATCACGCCCAATACAATGGTTAATTGTACATATGCACTAGTTTGACAAAGATATGATAAAGAACAATTATTATCGATGGTAAAAGCAAATATTTGTAACCTATAATAAAAAATATCAGCAAGATAATAAGTAACAAATATGAATGAAAACATTGTTTCCATGCTTCAAAACAAGACCTATGGTTCATACTTCACTAGTGAAGACTCTCGTCAACATTGATATAATGAAACATCTAATAATACCCCTCCAAAACATGCACGATAATGGTTACTCCAAGTTCACATTAAATTCCTTTATCTAATAATTTCTCTCTGTACCATCGCTGTCACTTTGGTATTAAGAAAATTGTGCTAAACATGCGTCGAGTAATATCATGAATCCATTATCAATCCAACACAGAACAATCTCATGGTTGCTCATGATCATTGTTGTTACAGTTTATTATCCATAAAGTCCTCGTTGTCACTTTGGGCCTCCAGAACATAAACTAGACATCCATGAAGTAACAAGCAAGATCATCTATTACATAAAGGAATAAGTAGGGAAACATCATATATTTAACAAAACCCATTATCACAATCAAGATCCCATCATGATACGAAGGTAGACATGACTATTGGTACAAGCTGACGGTCTTGAGGATGACGTACTCACACACCACCATGTGAGCAGCAAGATAGAGGAACATTGCTCTAAAGTTGGATCGCCGTCCCCCAAAAAGGGTTTTGGATGACGACAATGGCTCTATGTTGAAACTCAAAAAATGAGTCTTTACCCGTCTAATTAGGTGTGTGTGTGGGGGGGGTGGGGGCTTTAGCTCTCCGACTCCCTCTCGAAAATTCACGGTGATGTCCCATGGTTCCTCTAACTTTAGTGTTGGCCTTTTCCAAATACAGCAGAAAAAAAATCGGACACAGGTTAATAGGTTATTAAAATAAATAAAAATGTAAAATAACACAAAACATAAGAAATATGATAATAATAACATGAAATAATTGACGTCTACACATCCACCAATAAATTCCACACAACACAGCTTCCGAGTCATCGGGCCCACATGACAACGGCAGCAGGGGTGGGGCCAAGGCACGCCGCCGGCTCAGATGCATCTCGCGTATGGTCACCGCCACCCTGGCCCCACCGTGCAGCCAGAGAGCAACCTGGTGTGATAAGCCAGGCCAGGCAGGCACGGCCGCCATCGCAATCACGGCATCGATAATCGAAAATATATAAATAAAAAGATACTGAAAAAAAACAGAGGAAGAAATAGGAATCGTGTCCCTCGACAGACTCCAGCAACTTCATCCACCATCTCGTCTTCCTCCCCATCCATCCCATCCCTCGCCTCGCCTCGCCGTAGGGTTTGCGGGATTCCTCCCCGGTCCGAGGAGTTCGTCGGCGCCGGGATCGATCGATCGACGCGCTGTGGCGGCGGGGCTTCGTGAATAGGGCGGCCAGGTTCGGCGAGGCTGGGGCGTGGGGCCGGCCGCTCGGGCCACTGGACCTGGCTGCGGGCCATGGCCGGGATCGACGACGACGCCGCTGCCGCCGCCGGGCAGCAGCGCCAGCCCGAGCTCACGCCCCTCCAGCGCGTCCACCAGGTGCGCCTTCCTCCAATCCACCTCCTCATCCTACTCCTCTGCTGTAGGCTGTAGCCTGATCTGTCCCATCCCGACCCGCCAAGGTCGTTGCCCTCTCGGCGACGCCAGGATACGGAATATCTCTCTCTCTCTCCGTGTGTGTGTGTGTGCCATGGCTGTTTTTACTTCGCTAATAATTTGGAGATGCACCCGGTGAACAAGTCGGCCGCCATGGTTCTGTACAGTAGAAACAGCGGTTCCAACTTCGCTAACGTGACTTCCCGCCATTGGGATTTACTACTTCCATGTAAAAGCCGCGATTTTTATTCTCTAGGATACCTAGTAGTACCAGTAATAATTCTATTTTCCCCTTTGCTAATGCTGTAAATGTACTGACATTGTGTCTGTGTCATCCCTGCAGAAGCTGATCGCCTGTGGAGTCCCGGAGGAGCAGCTGGAGGATCACCAGGAAGGCCTGCTCATGTATATGGAGGAGAACAGGGACAAGGTCTCTGAGATCACCGCGGCCATCCTGTCAGCAGGCGCCGATCTAGCGGAGTCGCGCAAGCCCTCGAAGAAGGACGACGATGATGGCGGCAGCAGTGATGGAGACGGTGCGTACGGCGAGAGCATGTCGTGGCTGCAGTGGATGATGTTCAACAACGACCCGGACGCGGTGCTGGATGACATGGAGGCCGGATGCGCGGAGGAGCGCGGCGTCTGCGGCTCCGTCTGGGGCCAGAACGACCTCGCGTACCGCTGCCGGACCTGCGAGAACGACTCCACCTGTGCCATCTGCGTCCCGTGCTTCCAGAACGGGAACCACGAGGACCATGATTACTCCATCATGTATACGGGCGGCGGGTGCTGTGACTGCGGGGACGCCACCGCTTGGAAGCGCGAAGGGTTCTGCTCCAGGCACAAGGGGGCCGAACAGATTAAGCCTCTCCCTGAGGAGCTCGCGAGTTCTGTTGGACCCGTGTTGGACGAGCTCTTGCTGTTCTGGAAGCAGAGGTTATGCCTGGTGGAAGGCCCGCCTCGTGCAAAGACCTCCTGCAACAGTGTTGCTGAAGAGCTGACGGATTCTATCGCTGACATGCTGCTTCGCTTCTGCACTTGTAGTGAGAGCCTCCTTAGCTTTGTGTCCCAGAGGATCCGTGAGTGCCCGGATCTCTTAGACGTATTGACGAGGACTGAAAGGTTACTGGACAAGAAAGTTGTGAAGAAGTTGCATGAGTTGCTGCTCAAGCTTATCACTGAACCAGCTTTTAAGTACGAGTTTGCCAAAGCTTTTATACACTACTACCCTATTACATTCTCTGAAGTTATCAAAGGGAACAATGATTCTCTACTGGAGGAATATCAACTCATACCAACGTTTTCTGTACAAATATTTACTGTCCCTCCGCTGACTACAAGGCTTGTGCGCGAGCACAATTTGTTGGGTGCTCTTCTTGAATGTTTGACAGTTCTGTTTCTTTCTTGCGTTGGCGAGGATGGTCGTTTACAGGTATGCCTAGCTTCTCCTTTCTGCAGCTCAAAGACTTAAATGCTTATATGCTTTACCCAGTCACTGTGCACTAGTTTTCGACCATAATAATTATTTTCGTCAAAGCTGCTGGTACAATTTGTGCTGAACTCTTTTTGTTTACCATCACTGATATATAATAATAAGTCAATAGTATGGCATAAGCCCTGAATGTAGGCTTATCATCAAACAGTAGCGTGCCTAGCATCTCTTCAGCTATGCACACAAAAAGAGACAAATAGCATGTCCACCTACTTGGATTATTACTGGGGATGGATGAACAGTACATTTTAGGATAGTATTTTGTTGGTTTCTGATAAATATGTGTTCACATATGCTAACCGACCCCAGAAAGATTTGATAGATAACACTGACCTATAAGGTAGCTTATGAATCAGATTTCACAGATGGTTTCACTTGGGTATTCTGCGATATAGCAACTTAGTACATTGGGATTTGGTACATGGTAATGTGATTTCATACGCTCATATGAATATTTTCACCTTGTTATTTGCAGACAAGCAAATGGGCAACTTTGTATGATTCTTCAATTAGATTATTGGAAGATACACGCTATGTCCTGGGTCATGAGGAGGTTTCCAAGTATGTTGCTTATGAGAGGCCTGATCTGTTAAGGTCATGGATTAAGCTGTTGTCCCTTGTACAAGGAATGGATCCTCAGAAGAGAGTGACGAGTATTCATGCTGAAGATGAGAATGAGAATCTATCTGCGCCTTTCATGCTAGGACAGTACCTTGGGATCATTCAGAATCTTTTGATGAAAGGAGCATTTTCTTCTCCTGGGAAACAAGAGTCAACTGATGTAACTGTATGCTCCACTGCGATAAAAGGCATGGAAAGTGCTGACAACCAGCGGCATGCAAAAGTTGGAAGGCTCTCCCAGGAGAACCCAGGAAGCAATTCAAGTACCAGAGAGACTTCTTCGAGCAGGGAATTGCCATCACCTGCTGCCTGTTTAATTCGTCAGTGCTTGAAAGCTATCGATAGCTGGCTGGAACCTGGTCCTCTGAGGAAAAAGTTGTCATCCCTCGATGCTAGCAGCAGTGATGCTCGCAATTTTCTGTCTTTGCTTGAGGATACTTTGACTTTTGACAAGGGTGGATCCAATAAACAGACCGGTAAGGTGGGCATGGAGGTGAATGGAGGATCCCCATCAGAGAATGTTGCAGATTATCATGTATTTGGTTCTCTTCTCCAAGAGTCCGACAACTCAATGCTGATAGATCGAGGGGGGATGACTGGTAACATCGCCGACAAGGGAAAGATTAAAGAAAGTAGCGGTGCACAAGATTTACAAATGCACCCTGAAAATGCCATTTCTGTCACTCTGACTGATGGCAGTATTGTATATGCTCACCCAGATTCAAGAATTGATAAACTAGGTATACTCAACATGACAGGCTGGCCTCATGTTGTCTTTGATGTCAGTTCTCAAGAAACATCTTTTCATATCCCATTACACCGTATGCTTTCGTTGCTATTGCGGAAGTCTTTGAAGAAATGTTTTGGAGAGGATGCCAAAACAGAGGAAGGTTCAGCTGTGCAGTCCAATGAGTTCTTCTCTCAGGTACTTGGAGGCTGTGAGCCATGTGGGTTTGCTTCAACTGTGATGGAGCATCCTTTAAGAGTGAGAGTATTTTGCGCACAAGTGCGTGCTGGAATGTGGCGTAAGAATGGAGATGCAGCTATACTGAGCGCTGAGTGGTACCGCTCGGTGCAATGGTAATTTCTCGGTGACCTCAAATGAATTACTATTTTAACTAACAGTCCTGAATCTATATTGTTACCTCTTTTCAGGCTTGAACAGGGCTTGGAGTCGGATCTGTTTCTGCTTCAATGCTGTGCTGCACTAGCTTCTCCAGAGTTCTTTGTGAGGACCATTCAAGAGAGATTTGGTTTATCAAATTATACATCTTTGGATCTCACAGAACAGAATGAGTAAGCTCCAAGTTTTATCAAGCCATATCAACTTTTGTTTCTGTTAACATATTTGCTTCTTAAATTTTTGGTGCTACATGTAAGCTTTACTAGTAGGCTATACTCGTAGCCTTTGCCAGTTGATTGTTTCTTTGTGGCGGTGGAAAGTACTCAGCTTTGTTAGTACCCAGTGTGGCATATGGAAACTTGTTTCTGTTAACTGCATCTTTTTTAGTTGCACATTTGAGTGGTGTCCACGTTGAGGTCTTTCTTTTTTTATCATATGATGATACATCGGCCTTAAGGGATGCCATGTGGTTGCTTCTGTGCATTTCTTGTCAATGTTCTCCTCATATCCAGATTAATAGTTTGCCTATACTCAAGACTTTTCTTGTGCATTTTCAGGCATGAGCCAGTTCTGATGCAAGAAATGCTGATTTTTCTTGTACAACTAGTAACAGAACGCAGATTTTGTGGGCGTTCCACATCTGACAACTTGAAGAGAGAATTGATTTATAAGTTAGCTGTTGGAGATGCCACCCATAGCCAGATTGTGAAGTCTCTACCCCGTGACCTTTCGCCAAGTGAACAACTTCAAAATGTTCTAGATTCACTTGCAGTTTATTCTAATCCATCTGGAATGAAACAGGTTTGAATCATTTAAATTATATTGCATGCTTCCGTGAATTTCTTTTTATATCTGAATGCATGATTAATAATAGAAGTTATCACAGGGCAAGTACGTTCTTCGCAAAGCATTCTGGAAGGAATTGGACTTGTATCACCCGCGCTGGAATTCCAGGGAAATACAGATTGCTGAAGAGAGATACCACCGTTTTTGCAAAGTTTCTGCTCTTAACGCTCAACTACCTCAGTGGAATCCTGTTTTTAGCCCTCTGCGCAGTATTTCTAACATAGCTACCTCCAAAGCTGTCCTTCAAATTGTCCGTGCAGTTCTCTTTTATGCTGTTTATACTGACGCATCGTCGGCATCACGCGCCCCTGACAATGTTCTTGTGATGGGTTTGCACCTGCTTTCGTTGGCACTTGACATATGTGAATCAGAGAGTCAAATTTATGCGGACCAACATGGGATGGACATAGTGCAGCATGATGCTGAATCATGGGTTGTTCTGTCATCATACGCGGATGAAACTTTTCCCATATTGATCTACTCTACTGAACTAGTCTATCCAGAGTCTGACAAAGTAAAGAATGAGAGCTTGCTAACCTTGCTTGTATCACTAATGCGCAAGTACAAGGAAGAGAACGACAGCACCTTTTCTGGATCCAAGTACTGCAACATTCCATCTCTAGTAGAGAGTTTGTTAAAAAATTTTGCCAAGTTAAGTAAGCAGTGCACATCTGCATTAAGACAAATGGCACCACAAGTACTTCCATCTACTCCGGATCATGCTAGCACCAAACAAAATTTAGGATCTTCGGATTCTATGGACAAAAAGGCAAAAGCGCGCCAACGCCAAGCTGCAATCATGGTAAGAGCTTGAGTAAACAAGTTACTAGCCTAATTATATTCTCAAGGTATCTTGAATTTCAGATTTAGTCAATATAAGGTGTTTGTTTGGATGCGCTTACAAAACCTAGGGGAGCATTTATGTTTTCTGTAGGTTATGAAAGGTAGATGTATAGTTTCGTTAATTAGCTGTTCAATTCACATAGCTTTGTTAATTCGTGAACTGCCCCTTTTACGTTGTTTTTAGATTTTGACCTTTCCTCATTTTGTTACTGTAGACTAAAGTATTAGTTTCTTACCTGAATATGTATTGTCTTATGCAAAAATTTGAGCAGAGCAGTCAAAATTTGAACAGGTTGCCCTTTCTACGTTTTTTATAGCTTTTCCTCATTTAGTTACTGTATATTAAAGTGTTGGTTTCTTACCTGAAATGAGAGCAGAGCAGTCAAAATTTGAACACTTTGCCCTTTCTACGTTGATATTTGTTTTTGACCTTTCCTCATTTGTTACTGTAGACTAAAAGTGTTAGTTTCTTACCTGAATATGTATTGTCTTAGGCAAAAATGAGAGCAGAGCAGTCAAAATTTGCCGAGAGCATGAAATCATCAGGAAATGAAGTGCATGCTGTTCCAGCATTTGAGCCAGATGCATCCAGTTCAACTACCGTTGCCTCTGAGGAGTCACGACCAGTTTGCTCTCTATGCCGGGATTCAGATTCCAAAAGTCCACTCTGCTATTTGATTCTTCTTCAGGTAACTATCCTTGACTTAACAATGGCTTTGCTTCATCCAATGATGCTATATAGATACATGAATGGGTCATTCTCTTTTCTGCTGTATTTTGACAACATAAAGTACCTTTCTCTGCCCCAATTTTAGGCATGGCAATAGGACTAGGTACAAATTTTAGTAATCTCAGATGTTGATTATTATTTGTTTATAATCCAGAAATCTCGGCTTGCAACTTTTGTTGAGATGGGTAATCCGTCCTGGGATAATTTGACTCAACCAAACAAGACATCTGGGTCTATCAGACGGGAAAAATCAACTGATTCCTCTGGTGCTGGGTCTTCTAGTTCAGAGGAACTTGTTAGGGATACAACGGTAGAAGTTGTATCCACAGATTTAGACAACATGGAAGTTGACGCATTACTTGATTTCTCAAATGAGCAACATCCATTGATTAGATATATATCATGTTTTCCAAGTGGACACGGTAGCGGCAATGCAGATGACAATATATCTCTTGAGACAGTTGAGGCTGATGTATACAAGTCTATTGTAAATGATCTGGTTGACATTCAAGTTGGTGAGCAGACTTTGTCTACTTCGAATCTTGTAGCTGGCTCGAAGACAAGCACAAGCCCGAGAAGTTCTGTGCTGGGAACATATGTTGCATGTCTTTCAACAAAATACCGTCTGTCCTCTCTCTCTGATATGGCCTCAAAATCTTCTGCCACAGTAACAATAAGAAACAGATTTGGTCCTGTTGATTGTGATGGTATCCACATCTCTTCTTGTGGACATGCTGTACATCAGGAATGCCATGATCGATATTTGTTTTCTTTGAAACAAAGGTATGTTGCATGGTTTCCACTCAAATCCATTGAATTCATTCTTGTACAGTTCAAACATTGAGTGGGTTTCTGTTTGAATTGGAATCTTGCAGTCATCCTTACAATTACAATAAGCACACGTTATGTTTGATCCAATCAATTTAGGCCATCTAAAAAGCATTAACCCGATGGATGATAAAATGAGTTGGAACCTTGCACCCTATAAGCATTTTTCACTAAATACTCTTATGTTTTTTTGCCAAGTAATTACTTTCATGTTCATTTTTTTGCATATGTCAGTACTTTGTGCAATATAATCCTCTTTTGCATATGTCAGTACTTTGTACAAGTTGCAAGTAGCAGTGCAGTTGCACGACTTGTCAATCTGTAATGAATTAATGATGTATGTTTAATTAGCTGTTCACTTTGCTATAATGCCTACTCATTGCTTGAACTTATATACCTGATACTCTTAGGAGCCTGCATTAATCAGTGTCTTATGTTTTATGATGTCCTCTCATAATTCTGTCTACTGAACCCACAATCTGATAGCAGCAACTTTATTTTTATGTTTCTTGACAGATATATCAGGAGACTTGGTTTTGAAGGAGGTCATATTGTTGACCCTGATCAGGTATTTTCTATTGATGCATTGGAAAATTTGTTTTCATTCTTCTGTTAATTGTGTACTTACACCTTGCTTTGTACAGGGAGAGTTGTTGTGTCCAGTGTGTCGCAGATTTGCAAATTCCATTCTTCCAGCATCACCAGATTTCTCTGGTATAACAAGGAATGTGATGCCAAATGTTCAAACCATGCAACCTGAAGCTGCTACAACTACATCAGACGTGACCATAAATAACTTAAAGTTCCCACGTGCATTGGCACTCCTTGAGAGTGCTAAAAAAATTGTTGAACAAAGCACATATCTGAAAGCTTTTCCTGGGAATGTTAATGACACTGCGGAGCCAGCTTTAGATCCTTCCCTTCGACGACTGACTATGCTTTACTATCCTCGCAGCAAAAGCAGCTTTTGGCAATCTGAAAGGCTAAGCCCATCCCTTTTTCTCTGGGAAACACTTCGTTACTCTGTCATTTCTACCGAGATTGCGTCTCGTGGTAGACTGTCAAACTATTCCGCTCCAAACTCTTGCTTAGAATCTCTACGCAGTGAACTAAATTCGTCGAGTGGATTCATATTGTCTTTGTTGTTTCGTGTTTCTCACGCGGCACGTGTTCTGAATCGCCGTGAGGTTCTTCTGAGATATGAAGGTATCCAGCTGTTAGCAGGGTCTATTTGCTCTGGTATTTCTGGTGATAAAGATCTTCTAGATGCTACGAAGCGAAAAGGTACATAGGACATCTTGGCCCCCCTTCTGTGTCACATTTTCCTACAGCTTCTGTGTTTTCACTGTTTCTGGCATCCTCTTAATCACATTTCTATTTTTGACAGGAACTTTGCTACCCGTGGTTGACCGAGAAAGTGAGGGTGAAATATTTCCTGATATTCAGTTTTGGAAGCAATGCGCTGATCCAGTCCTTGCTCAAGATCCATTTTCTTCTTTGATGTCGGCACTTTTCTGTCTGCCTGTTCAAGTTATAACATCCACAGAATTCTTCGTCCCTGTTGTGCATCTGTTCTATATTGTTTGCGTCATTCAGGTATGCTGTTTTTGCATTCTCCCACAACCTACATGTGTTGTAAGGTATATTTGTCTGTAATAAATGCATTGTGCTGCAGGCACTAATAACGTGCTATCGAGAAGAAACTTTTGACAGATCAAGCTTCCGCGACTGCCTTCTTAATGATGCTTGCCAGGAAATGTCAGGATATGATATTGCTAGAGAATATTTTGTATCCAAGTACATCGATCCCTCTTGTAATCCAAAAGATATGGTACGGAGATTAACACACCCTTATCTTCGGAGGTGTCTGTTGCTTTGGGAGCTGCTAAAATCGTCTTCCTCGGCGCCCTTATATGACAGTTCCAATATTTGGGAAGGGTCACAACTTCACTTAGATAATAGCACAGCAGAAGGCAACAATTCTTCATTGACAATGGAGCTGGATGGAGTACGAGAACTGGAAAACCTATTTCAAATTCAGGCACTGGACCTGATACTCAAAGACGAGCGTGTACATATGCTTGCCTTAAGATGGTCTCAACATTTCTGTGAAGACTACCAATCTCGTAAATATAGAGGCATTCTCTATTCTACCCCTGCAGTTCCGTTTAAGCTGATGCACTTACCAGCTGTCTACCAAGTTCTCCTAGAAAGGTTTGAATTTTCTTAGTTCGAATTCCCTTTTCTTGTTTGTCTGCGTGTGGGTTCAGTGGATTCAGGAGATAGACTTTTGTTTGAAACCTAACGACTTCTTAATCCACTAGATATGTGAAGATGCAATGCCCTGATTGTGGTTCAGTGCCTGATGAACCGGCGTTATGTTTGCTTTGTGGCAAAGTTTGTTCGCCTAGTTGGAAACCATGCTGCAAGTTCAGTTTTCGTACCCCCCATTCCACAAGTTTTAGTTCTTCTGTAATTTCTGAAATGTTAAACCTGTTCTCTTGCTTCTGTTTAGGACGGGTAAATGCCTGAGTCATGCGTCCCAGTGTGGTGCTGGTGTTGGTATATTTCTTTTGGTGAGGGTATGTGTCAGATCATCCCTCTTCACCCGATGAAGTTTTGTTGACAATTTTCTGCTCTTGTCATATGAAGATCTTTTTTTGTCGGTTCTCATAGATGTTCTTTTGCAGAAAACAACAATTCTGTTGCAACGATCGGCTCGTCTTGCATTTTGGCCATCTCTGTATCTCGACGCCTTCGGTGAAGAGGTATTGGGTTTTAACTTATAGCTGTCCATTTTTTCAGTACTTGGGCCATGATGTCAATACCTGTTGCCAAATCAACCGTTAGATCTGCTTGCGAATTGATGTGAGGAACCGTTGTCACCAACAGCTGAGTGGACTGACTGGCTAATATCGGTGACGCGTCTAGATACCTTATGTGGGCAGTGTATTAGGGGGGCGTTGTCGAAGAATCCATCATACCATCTATCCCTTCGCTTATTATGCGTGTCCTTTCTTGGTGCAGGATCATGAAATGCACAGAGGAAAGCCTTTATATCTTAGCCAGGAAAGATATGCAGCCCTCACACATCTGGTAACCGTGCCGTGGCCTCTAATCTGCTTAATTATCGTGGGATCAATGTTGCAGACGGGATAACATGCTCTGTTTTAATGTTAATAGGTGGCATCTCACAGCCTTGACCGGACTTCCGAGGTTCTTCGGCAGACGACAGTCAACTTTTATACATCTGACTGAGTGCATCGCTGGAGAAAGGCGCGCGTTGTGTGGATGCGGTGAGACGGATTCACAAGTTCGACCTGTGGTTGCTGCCTTAGCTTTGTAAAAAATTGTAGGTGCACTAGACTGGTGTCAGCAGGAAATGGGTCTTGTCGATTAATGCCACACGAGAAGTGTGGATTGATGATGTGTGTTTTTCTCTCATTTGGCCGTTTATTTCTTTGTTTCTGTCGATCGATGTTAACTTCGTTAATGGCGTACATCTACTTTAGCGCACACACATGAACGGCTGCCAGGTGCTGACGCTGTGTGGTCGGCCAGGAGGCTTGCTGCCGAGGCAAAGGAGGCGCCGGTGCTGGGAACGCCGGCAAATGAATTTCAAATGTTTGTTGAGACAGAGCGCATTGTGTAGGTACGCTGACTTGTTGAGTTCGCGTAGTGTTGGTTTAATGGAGGTCTTGCACTTGTTATGCTTTCAAATAGTGATGATTATGTGGAATAATTTTTGTTAAAGTAAAAGGCATGATAAGTTCACATTGTGCTGCTTTGAAAACTTCAAAGCGGCATTTGTTTCTGTTATCTACTTTCTTCGTTATAAAATGTACGTAGTTTGTATTGCTAATGTGTAACAAAAATAAATTATCAAATATATTTGTAGAAAATGATACTCTCTCCATTCCTTTATATAAGGTGTATATATAAGGTATAATTTTTTTTTCTAAAAAGTCAAACTTGACTATCTTTGACCAAGATTTTAGTAAAAACTATCAATATTTTAAATACTAAAAAAGTAAACATGAAAATATATTTCATGGTGATCTAATGATAAGGATTTCATACTATAGTTGCTAATTAATATTTTCTAAAATTTTGGAGAGATAGAATGTAGCAACCAGGACGAAATTTAGCATCATTAATTCGAACTAGTCGGGTCAACGGAACTTCTCTTCGCACAACATCAGGATGCCACCCAAATCAAACTTGGTCACATCCCTGCCTCGTAGGACCATTTTCGCGTTGGGGCCCGAGGCCGCCGCCTTGACGTACTGCCACCGTCCGGGGCGGCCACCCCAGCATCAACCTCCCCTAACCATAGAGCCATCCTACCCTTCTGTCTCGAACTCGTCGCACTAGGAGAGCCAATGACCCAGGGACGACGCCTCCAACAAGGTAGTGATGCGTCGTCTGTCACCGTCGCCCGCTTCCGAGCTTAGGTTTCCTCCAGAGATCATCAGACCGCTCCCCATGGGGCCATATGTCAAGACTCCACAACCATGCAACCATGGAGAACGACGCCCAAAAGGATCCGCCATCCTCAGCACCGTCCGGAGTCCGTGGAAGGCTTTCGCCAGGAGTTCGATACGTCCTCAAAGCTTAGGGAGCTGCGAGAGCACATCCGTGGCTGACCACCAACCTCCACCGATAGCCATGGTGGTCACATCACCTCACATCCAGACAAACATGCTGCATCGGTGAAGCAACCACAGGTCTGGGCCGCCGTCCCCGCTTCTCGCTGCCCATTTGCCCGAGAACGTCATCGAGGGATGCCACGCATGCTGTCACGTTGGACCGTCACCACTTCCATCATCTGCTACGCATGGCTCAGAGCCGCCACAACCGGCCCACCCCTGACACAGATTGAGCCCGAGCGGGCACCGCCACAACATTGTCATCCACGCGCCTTAAAGGTTCTTGCATTGGCGGCACACTCCACCTCGAAGCCAGCGCGACCACGAGAGCCTCACATGCCGTCGTGCACGCTCGAAACCCTACCGCCTCGTGCCGCCATCAGGAATGCCCGAAACTTCGAGAGGAGTTGCAAGATGGGGAAAACCACCGGTCCACCACCATCCCTAGGGTGTGTGCATTTTTGCCGGCCGGGGCAATACTGACGAGGAGGTTGGTGGCTAGTTCCTATGTAGTTCGACATGGATTGCTAACTACACAACAAAGTTAACCAACAATCTGTGATATACCCATATTTTCTGAAACGGAGGCAAAAGTTTTGACTCATCTCATTAATTAAGAAGAAGAATGCCCGGTTAACTAATGGAAAACCGGGTTAAAATTAAAGAGAATTGACCGGGGAAACTGGCCGACCACCACCCTCGCCGACTCATGGACACGACCATCGGGTGGCAACTAGAACGGATACCCATTTGTATCGGTTCTGGTTGTAGGGTCCCTTGCGACCTTGCTACGACTAGTCCTTGAGCTGAGATCAAGTCGCGTGTTGTGATGGAAAACAAACGGGATAATAATATCATGACAGATCAATAGGCTTATCTAAATTTAGAGATCGATACGCCTAACCTAACCAAAACGACGTACGTTAGCTTGCACAGTCGCGTGCGTGCGTCAGCCATGGGCCTCTCCCTCGGCAAGACGAAGACGGCCACATCAACTTGGCCATGCTGGTTGGATCTTCTTCCGGAGATGGCCTGCGAGATCCTCTCCCGTCTCCCGACCCATGAAGATCGCGTCAACTTCAAGTTGGTCGGCCGCCAATGGCACCTCGCCACCAGGGGATCGCTGCAGCTGCCGCCGGCCGTGCGGTGCATCAACTTTGGCCGTGGCACATACCAGAGCATCGTCACTGAGACGACAATGGCACCAAGCTCCGCCGCTTCCCCACGCCAAAGGGATCCTATCCCTAGCTACATCAGGGCCTTCGGCGGACGGGTTCTGTATAATGACGACAACCTTATCTATCATCGATACTTGCTGTATAAACCTTTCTCTCCCTCCACGCCGCCCATCAAGGTCTCGTGTCGCTCCGAGGGGACCTTCAACTTCAATGGCGGCGTCAGCGTCACTGGCCTGCGCGCTAAATCCCTCCTTGCGCATTGGCTCTTCTCCCTGAAGAAGATCATCGTGTCCTCGTCTCGTATTGTCGTGGCGCTGACAGTAGAAGACGTCCTATTATTTGATGCACCGCCGATCAAATCATACTGCTTCTCGTTTTTCAATAGAAAAAGAGCATGTGTATTAATATGACAATGATACCAATTACACCCAGACTCTGCAATAACACGTGCCCTAGCGTAAATAAAAAGAAGACCTAATCTCAGAATAAAAAAAAGAACTACAAAAAAAAATCCAATCAATTCACTGTTACAGCAGACCTAATCTCACCAAGACAGTACCAGAAGTCCAACTTCTCCAAAATCGACGCCTCTAAGGGAACGGTGCTCAAGCGTCGTCGTCGCCCTGATCATAGATCATAGGTTTTCACCCTGAAGAATGTCCATGGGCCCGGGGAGGATTTAAACGGCCTCGGAACCCGTCACATGAGTTTCCCAAAATCGTAAAAAAACTCATGATTACGGGCATTTCTGACCATTTCGTGGCCTATAGCACACGGTTTAGGGGTCCGGGTGGATTTAAACGGCCTGAGACCCAGTCACACGAGTTTCACGAAATCGTAAAAAATCATGATACCGGGCATTTCTGGCCATTTTTCGTGGGCTATAGCACACAGTTTTGGGGTCCGGGGTGGAATTAAAAGGCCCGAGACCCAGTCACATGAGTTTCACGAAATCGTAAAAAAATGTGATTTCGAGCATTTTTGGCCAATTTCGTGGGCTATAGCACACAGTTTTGGAATCCGGAGTGGATTTAAACGGCTCAGGAACCTGTCACACAAGTTTCAAGAAATCATACGAAATCGTGATTCCGAACATTTCTGGCTGTTTTTGTGGTCTATAACACACGGTTTTGGGGTCCGGGGTGGATTTAAACGACTATGAACCTCGTCACATGAGTTTCACGAAATCGTAAAAATCGTGATTCCGGGCATTTCTGGCCATTTTCGTGGGCTATAGCACACAATTTTGGTGTCCCAAGTGGATTTTAAACGGCCCCAAACCCCGTCACACGAGTTTTCTGAAATCGTTACAAAACTCGTGATTACGGACATTTTAGCCATTTCCGTGGCCTATAGCTCACGGTTTTGGGGTCCGGGTGGATTTAAACGGCTCGGGACCCCGTCACACGAGTTTCACGTAATCGTAAAAAATCGTGATTTCGGTCATTTCTGGCCGTTTTCGTGTGCTAGAGCACACAGTTTTGGGGTCCGGGTGGATTTTAATGGCCCGGTACCCGGTCACACAAGTTTCACATAATCGTAAAAAAATCGTGATTCAGGGCACTTCTGGCCATTTTCGTGGGCTATAGCACCAATTTTGGGGTCCAGGGTGGATTTAAACGGCCCGGGACCCAGTCACACGAGTTCCACGAAATCATAAAAACTCGTGATTTCGGTCATTTCTGACCGTTTTCGTGTGCTACATCACACAATTTTGGGGTCCGAGGTGGATTTAAACGGCTCTGGACCACGTCACACGAGTTTCACGAAATCGTAAAAAAATTGTGATTTCGGGCATTTCTGGCCAATTTCGTGGCTATAGCACACGATTCTGTGGTCCGGGATGGATTTAAACGGCTCGGGCCCCTATCACACGAGTTTCACGAAATCGTAAAAAATAGTGATTCCGGGCATTTCTGGCCATATTCTTGGGCTATAGCACAAAGTTTTGGGGTCCAGGGTGGATTTCAAAGACCCCGGACCTAGTCAGACGTGTTTCCCGAAATCGTAAAAAATCATGATTCCGAGCATTTCTGGGCATTTTCGTGAGCTATAGCCGGATTTAAACGACCCGAGACCCTGTCACACGAGTTTCACGAAATCGTACAAAATTTGTGATTCCGGGCATTTCTGACCATTTTCATGGGCTATAGCACACAATTTTGGGGTCCGAGGTGGATTTAAACGGCTCGGGACCCCGTCACACGAGTTTTCCGAAATCGTAAAAACTCGTGATTCTAGGCATTTCTGCCATTTTCGTGGGCTATAGCACACAGTTTTGGGGTCCCCGGTAGATTTAAACGGGCCCAGACCCCGTCACACGGGTTTCCCGAAATCGTAAAAAAACTCACGATTACGGGCATTTCTGGCCATTTTCGTGGCCTATAGCTCACGGTTTTGGGGTCTGGGGTGGATTTAACTGCCCCGGGAGCCCGTCACACGAGTTTCACGAAATAGTAAAAAATTGTGATTTCAGACATTTCTGGCCAATTTCATGGGCTATAGCACACTGTTTTGGGGTCCGGGATGGATTTAAACGGCTCGGGACCCAATCACACGAGTTTCACGAAATCGTTAAAAGTCGTGATTCCGGGCATTTCTTGCCATTTTCGTGGGCTATAGCACACAGTTTTGGGGTCCCGGATTGATTTAAACGACCCAGGACACTGTCATGCGAGTTTCATGAAATCGTACTAAATTTGTGATCCCGGGCATCTCTGGCCATTTTCGTGGGCTACAGCACACAGTTTTGGGGTCTGGGAGGGTTTTAAACGGCTCGGGACCCCGTTAAACGAGTTTCACAAAAATCGTAGAAAATCGTGATTCCGGGCATTTCTAGCCATTTTCGCGGGCTATAGCACAAAGTTTTCGGGTCTCCGGTGGATTTAAACGGCCCCAGACCCCGTCACACGAGTTTCCCAAAATCGTAAAAAAACTCGTGATTACGGGCATTTCTGACCATTTTCGTGGCCTATAGCACACGGTTTTGGGGTCCGGGTGGATTTAAATGGCCCAGGACTCCGTTACACGAGTTTCACGAAATCGTAAAAAATCATGATTCCAGGCATTTCTGGCCATTTTCGTGGGCTATGGCACACAATTTTGGGGTCCGGGGTGGATTTAAACGGCCCGGGACCCCGTCACACGAGTTTCACGAAATTGTACAAAATCGTGATTCCGGCCAGTTCTGGCCATTTTCGTCGGCTATAGCACACAATTTTGGGGTTCGGGGTGGATTTAAACGTCCCGGGACCCCGTCACACGAGTTTCATGAAATCTAAAAAAAATCGTGATTTCGGTCATTTGTGGCCGTTTTCGTGTGCTATAGCACAATTTTGGGGTGCATGGTGGATTTAAATGGCTCGGGATCCCGTCACACGAGTTTCACAGAATCGTAAAAAAGTTGTGATTTCTGGCTTTTCTTGCCAATTTCGTGGGCTATAGCTCACAGTTTTGGGGTCAAGGGTTGATTTAAACGGACCCGGACCCAGTCACACGTGTTTCCCGAAATCGTAAAAACTCGTGATTTCGGGCATTTCTGGCCATTTTCGTGGGCTATAGCACACAGTTTTGGAGTCCAGGATGGATTAAAACGGCACCGGTCCCAGTCACACGAGTTTCACAAAATCGTACAAAAGTTGTGATTCCGGGAATTTCTGAACATTTTCGTGGGCTATAGCACACGGTTTTGGAGTCTGAGATAGATTTAAACGACTCGGGACCCCGCCACACGAGTTTCCCAAAATCGTAAAAAATCGTGATTCCGGGCATTTCTGGCCATTTTCGTGGGCTATAGCACATAGTTTTGGGTCCAGGGTGGATTTAAACGACCCGGGGCCCTGTCACAGGTGTTTCACGAAATCGTATAAAAATTTATGATTCCGGGCATTTCTGGCCATTTTCGTGGGCTATAGCACACGGTTTTGGGGTCCGAGGTGGATTTAAACGGCTCGGGACCCTGTCACACGAGTTTCACGAAATCGTAAAAAATCGTGATTCCGGGCATTTCTGGCCATTTTCGTGGGCTATAACACCCAATTTTGGGGGCCGGGGTGGTTTTAAACGGCCCGAGACCTAGTCACACGAGTTTCACGAAATCGTAAAAACTCATGATTTCGGTCATTTTTGGCCCTTTTCGTGTGCTACAACACACAATTTTAGGGTCCGGGGTGGATTTAAACGGCTCGGGACCACGTTACACGAGTTTCACCAAATCGAAAAAATTGTGATTTCGGGCATTTCTGGCCAAGTTCGTGGGTTATAGCACACGGTTTTGGGATCTGCGATGGATTTAAATGGCTCGGGACCCTGTCACACGAGTTTCACGAAATCGTAAAAAACCGTGATTCCGGGCATTTCTGGCCATTTTCGTGGGATATAGCACATAGTTTTGGGGTCCAGGGTGGATTTAAACGGCCTGGACCCAGTCACACGAGTTTCCCGAAATTGTAAAAAATCGTGATTCCGGCATTTGTGGCCATTTTCGTGGGCTATAGCACACGGTTTTGGGGTCCGGGGTGGATTCAAACGGCTCGGGACCCCGTCACACGAGTTTCACGAAATCTTAAAAAATCGTGATTCTGGGCATTTCTGGCCATTTTCGTGGGCTATAGCATACAGTTTAGGAGTTCGGGGTGGATTTAAACGTCCCGGGACCCGTCACATGAGTTTCATGAAATCGTAAAAAATCGAGATTTCGGTCATTTCTAGCCATTTTCGTGGCCTATAACACATGATTTTGTGGTCCAGGGTGGATTTAAACGGCCCAGACCCCGTCACACGAGTTTCCCGAAATCGTACAAACTTTTGATTCCGTGCATTTCAGGCCATTTTCGTGGGATATAGCACACAGTTTTGGGGTCCGAGGTGGATTTAAACGGCCCAGGACTATAGCCCACGAAACGGCCAGAAATGCCCGAAATCGCGAGTTTTTACGATGCCACTAGAGTCGTGTACCGGGGGTCATAGGGCTTTAAAAATCTTCCCGGGACCAAAAAACCGTGGACTATTATCCACGAAAACGGCTAGAATTGCCTGAAATCACGAGTTTTTTATGATTTCATAAAAATCGTGTGACGGGGTCCCGGACCATTTCAATCCACGTCGGACCGAACAACCGTGTGCTATAGCACACGAAAATGACCAGAAATGCCCGAAATCGCGAGTTTTACGATGCAACTAGAGTCATGTACCTGGTGTCACGGGGCTTTTAAATCTTCCCGGGACCAAAAAACCGTGGACTATAGCCCACGGAAACAGCCATAAATGCCTGAAATCACGAGTTTTTTAGATTTCATAAAAATCGTGTGACGGGGTCTCGGACCATTTAAATCCACGCCGGACCCCAAAACCGTGTGCTATAGCCCACGAAATGGCCAGAAATGCCCGAAATCGCGAGTTTTTACGATGCCACTAAAGTCGTGTACCGGGGGTCACGGGGCTTTGAAATCTTCCCGGGACCCAAAAACCGTGGACTATATCCCACGAAAACGGCCAGAAATGCCTGGAATCCCGAGTTTTTAATGATTTCGCAAAAATCGTGTGACGGGGTCTCGGACCATTTAATCCACGTCGGACCGCAAAACCAAGGACTATAGCCCACGAAACGGCCAGAAATGCCCGAAATCGGGAGTTTTTACGATGCCACTAGAGTCGTGTACCAGGGGTCATAGGGCTTTAAAAATCTTCCCGGGACCAAAAAACCGTGGACTATTATCCACGAAAACGGCTAGAATTGCCTGAAATCACGAGTTTTTTATGATTTCATAAAAATCGTGTGACGGGGTCCCGGACCATTTAAATCCACGTCGGACCGAACAACCGTGTGCTATAGCACACGAAAATGGCCAGAAATGCCCGAAATCGCGAGGTTTACGATGCCACTAGAGTCATGTACCTGGTGTCACGGGGCTTTTAAATCTTCCCGGGACCAAAAAACCGTGGGACAGCCATAAATGCCTGAAATCACGAGTTTTTTAGATTTCATAAAAATCGTGTGACGGGGTCCCGGACCATTTAAATCCACGTCGGACCCCAAAACCGTGGACTATACCCATGAAACGGCCAGAAATGCCCGAAATCGTGAGTTTTTACTATGCCACTAGAGTCGTGTACCGGGGGTCACGAGGCTTTGAAATCTTCCCGGGTCCCAAAAACCGTGGACTATAGCCCATGAAAATGACCAGAAATGACTGGAATCACGAGTTTTTAATGATTTCGCAAAAATCGTGTGACGGGGTCCCAAACCATTTAAATCGACGTCGGACCCCAAAACCGTGTGCTATTGCCCACGAAAACGGCCAGAAATGCCCGAAATCGCAAGTTTTTACGATGCCACTAGAGTCGTATACTGGGGGTCACGGGGCTTTGTAATCTTCCCGGGACCCAAAAACGGTGGACTATAGCCGACGAAAACGGCCAGAAATGCCTTGAATAACGAGTTTTTAATGATTTCGCAAAAATCGTGTGACGGGGTCCCGGACCATTAAATCCACGTCGGACTCGAAAACCAAGGACTATAGCCCACGAAACGGCCAGAAATGCCCGAAATCGCGAGTTTTTACGATGCCACTAGAGTCGTGTACCGGGGTCACAGGGCTTTGAAATCTTCCTGGGATCCAAAAATTGTGGACTATAGCCCACGAAAACGGCCGGAAATGCCTGAAATCACGAGTTTTTTATGATTTCATAAAAATCGTGTGACGGGGTCCCGGACCATTTAAATCCACGTCGGACCCCAAAACCGTGTGCTATAGCCCACAAAATGGCCAGAAATGCCCGAAATCACGAGTTTTTACGATGCCACTAGAGTTGTGTACCGGCGGTCACAGGGCTTTAAAAATCTTCCCGGGACCAAAAAATCGTGGACTATTATCCACGAAAACGGCCAGAAATGCCTGAAATCACGAGTTCTTTATGATTTCGCATAAATCGTGTGACAGGGTCCTGGACCATATAAATCCACGTCGGACCCCAAAACCATGGACTAAATCCATGAAACGGCCAGAAATGCCCGAAATCGTGAGTTTTTTACGATGCCACTAGAGTCGTGTACCGGGGGTCACGTGGCTTTGAAATCTTCCCAGGGCCCAAAAACCGTGGACTATAGCCCACGAAAATGACCAGAAATGACTGGAATCACGAGTTTTTAATGATTTCGCAAAAATCGTGTGACGGGGTCCCAAACCATTTAAATCCACGTCGGACCGCAAAACCGTGTGCTATAGCCCACGAAACGGCCAGAAATGCCCGAAATCGCGAGTTTTTACGATGCCACTAGAGTCGTGGACCGAGGGTCACGGGGCTTTGAAATCTTCCCGGGACCCAAAAACCGTGGACTTTAGCCCACGAAAACGGCCAAAAATGCCTGAAATCACGGGTTTTTTTTATGATTTCGCAATAATTGTGTGACGGGGTCCCGAACCATTTAAATCCACGTCGGACCCCAAAACCGTGTGCTATAGCTCACGAAAACGGCCAGAAATGCCCGAAATCACAAGTTTTTACGATGCCACTAGAGTCGTGTACTGGGGGTCACGGGGCTTTGTAATCTTCCCGGGACCCAAAAACGGTGGACTATAGCCCACGAAAACGGCCAGAAATGCCTGGAACAACGAGTTTTTAATGATTTCGCAAAAATCGTGTGACGGGGTCCCGGACCATTAAATCCACGTCGGACCCAAAAACCAAGGACTATAGCCCACGAAACGGCCAGAAATGCCCGAAATCGCGAGTTTTTACGATGCCACTAGAGTCGTGTACCGGGGGTCACAGGGCTTTGGAATCTTCCCGGGACCCAAAAATCGTGGACTATAGCCCACGAAAACGGCCGGAAATGCCTGAAATCACGAGTTTTTTATGATTTCATAAAAATCGTGTGACGGGGTCCCGGACCATTTAAATCCACGTCGGACCCCTAAACCAAGGACTATAGCCCACGAAACGGCCAGAAATGCCCGAAATCGCGAGTTTTTACGATGCCACTAGAGTCGTGTACCGGGGGTCACAGGGCTTTGAAATCTTCCCGGGACCCAAAAATCGTGGACTATAGCCCACGAAAACGGCCGGAAATGCCTGAAATCACGAGTTTTTTATGATTTCATAAAAATCGTGTGACGGGGTCCCGGACCATTTAAATCCACGTCGGACCCCTAAACCGTGTGCTATAGCCCACGAAACGGCCAGAAATGCCCGAAATCACGAGTTTTTACGATGCCACTAGAGTCGTGTACCGACGGTCACAAGGCTTTAAAAATCTTTCCGGGACCAAAAAATCGTGGACTATTATCCACGAAAACGGCCAGAAATGCCTGAAATCACGAGTTCTTTATGATTTCGCAAAAATCGTGTGACGGGGTCCCGGACCATATAAATCCACGTCGGACCCCAAAACCGTGTGCTATAGCCCACGAAAACGGCCAGAAATGCCCGAAATCGCGAGTTTTACGATGCCACTAGAGTCGTGTACCGGGGTTCACGGGGCTTTGAAATCTTCCCGGGACCCAAAAACTGTGGACTATAACCCACGAAACTGGCCAGAAATGCCTGGAATAATGAGTTTTTTATGATTTCGCAAAAATCGTGTGACGGGGTCCTAGACCATTAAAATCCACGTCGGACCCCAAAACCGTGTGCTATAGCCAACGAAAACGCCCAAAAAATGCCCGAAATCGCGAGTTTTTACGATGCCACTAGAGTCGTGAACCGGGGGTCACGGGGCTTTAAAATCTTCCCGGGTCCCAAAAACCATGGACTATAGCCCACGAAAACGGCCAGAAATGCCTGAAATCACGAGTTTTTATGATTTCGCAAAAATCGTGTGACGGGGTCCTGGACCATTAAAATCCACGTCGGACCCCAAAACTTTGTGCTATAGTCCATGAAAACGGCCAGAAAAGGACTGAAATCGCGAGTTTTTATGATGCCAATAGAGTCGTGTACCGAGTGTCACGGGGCTTTGAAATCTTCCCGGGACCCAAAAACCATGGACTACAACCCACGAAAACGGCCAGAAATGCCAGAAATCACGAGTTTTTATGATTTCGCAAAAATCGTGTGACGGGGACCCCCATTTAAATCCACGTCGGACCCCTAAACCATGTGCTATAGCCCACGAAACGGCCAGAAATGCCCGAAATCGCGAGTTTTTACGATGCCACTAGAGTCGTGTACCGGGGGTCACGGGGCTTTGAAATCTTCCCGGGACCCAAAAACCGTGGACTATATCCCACGAAAACGGCCAGCAATGCCTGGAATCCCGAGTTTTTAATGATTCGCAAAAAACGTGTGACGGGGTCTCGGACCATTTAATCCACGTCGGACCGCAAAACCAAGGACTATAGCCCACTAAACGGCCAGAAATGCCTGAAATCGCGAGTTTTTAGGATGCCACTAGAGTCGTGTACATGGGGTCACGGGGCTTTGAAATCTTCCCGGGACCCTAAAACCGTGGACTATAGCCCACGAAAACGGCCAGAAATGCCTGGAATCCCGAGTTTTTAATGATTTCGCAAAAATCGTGTGACGGTGTCTCGGACCATTTAATCCACGTCGGATCGCAAAACCAAGGACTATAGCCCACGAAACGGCCAGAAATGCCCGAAGTCGCGAGTTTTTACGATGCCACTAGAGTCGTGTACCGGGGGTCATAGGGCTTTAAAAATCTTCCCGGGACCAAAAAACCGTGGACTATTATCCACGAAAACGGCTAGAATTGCCTGAAATCACGAGTTTTTTATGATTTCATAAAAATCGTGTGACGGGGTCCCGGACCATTTAAATCCATGTCGGACCGAACAACCGTGTGCTATAGCACACGAAAATGACCAGAAATGCCCGAAATCGCGAGTTTTACGATGCCACTAGAGTCATGTACCTGGTGTCACGGCGCTTTTAAATCTTCCCGGGACCAAAAAACCGTGGACTATAGCCCACGGAAACAACCATAAATGCCTGAAATCACGAGTTTTTTAGATTTCATAAAAATCGTGTGACGGGGTCTCGGACCATTTAAATCCACGCCGGACCCCAAAACCGTGTGCTATAGCCCACGAAATGGCCAGAAATGCCCGAAATCACGAGTTTTTACGATGCCACTAAAGTCGTGTACCGGGGGTCACGGGGCTTTGAAATCTTCCCGGGACCCAAAAACCGTGGACTATATCCCACGAAAACGGCCAGAAATGCCTGGAATCCCGAGTTTTTAATGATTTCACAAAAATCGTGTGACGGGGTCTCGGACCATTTAATCCACGTCGGACCGCAAAACCAAGGACTATAGCCCACGAAACGGCCAGAAATGCCCGAAATCGGGAGTTTTTACGATGCCACTAGAGTCGTGTACCAGGGGTCATAGGGCTTTAAAAATCTTCCCGGGACCAAAAAACCGTGGACTATTATCCACGAAAACGGCTAGAATTGCCTGAAATCACGAGTTTTTTATGATTTCATAAAAATCGTGTGACGGGGTCCCGGACCATTTAAATCCACGTCGGACCGAACAACCGTGTGCTATAGCACACGAAAATGGCCAGAAATGCCCGAAATCGCGAGTTTTACGATGCCACTAGAGTCATGTACCTGGTGTCACGGGGCTTTTAAATCTTCCCGGGACCAAAAAACCGTGGGACAGCCATAAATGCCTGAAATCACGAGTTTTTTAGATTTCATAAAAATCGTGTGACGGGGTCCCGGACCATTTAAATCCACGTCGGACCGAACAACCGTGTGCTATAGCACACGAAAATGGCCAGAAATGCCCGAAATCGCGAGTTTTACGATGCCACTAGAGTCATGTACCTGGTGTCACGGGGCTTTTAAATCTTCCCGGGACCAAAAAACCATGGGACAGCCATAAATGCCTGAAATCACGAGTTTTTTAGATTTCATAAAAATCTTGTGACGGGGTCCCGGACCATTTAAATCCACGTCGGACCCCAAAACCGTGTGCTATAGCCCACGAAACGGCCAGAAATGCCCGAAATCGCGAGTTTTTACGATGCCACTAGAGTCGTGTACCGGGGGTCACGGGGCTTTGGAATCTTCCCGGGACCCAAAAACCGTGGACTATAGCCCACGAGAACGGCTAGAAATGCCTGGAATCCCGAGTTTTTAATGATTCGCAAAAATCGTGTGACGGGGTCTCGGACCATTAAATCCACGTCGGACCCCTAAACCATGTGCTATAGCCCACGAAACGGCCAGAAATGCCTCAAATCGCGAGTTTTTACGATGCCACTAGAGTCGTGTACCGGGGGTCACGGGGCTTTGGAATCTTCCCGGGACCCAAAAACCGTGGACTATAGCCCACGAAAACGGCGAGAAATGCCTGAAATCACGAGTTTTTTATGATTTCATAAAAATCGTGTGACGGGGTCCTGGACCATTTAAATCCACGTCGGACCCCAAAACCGTGTGCTATAGCCCACGAAACGGCCAGAAATGCCCGAAATCGTGAGTTTTGACGATGCCACTAGAGTCGTGTACCGGGGGTCACAGGGCTTTGAAATCTTCCCGGGACCCAAAAACCGTGGAGTATAGCCCACGGAAACAGCCAGAAATGCCTGAAATCACGAGTTTTTTTATGATTTCACAAAAATCGTGTGACGGGTCCCGGACCATTAAAATCCACGTCGAACCCCAAAACCGTGTGCTATAGTCCACGAAAACGGCCAGAAAATGACCGAGCTGGCGAGTTTTTACGATGCCAATAGAGTCGTGTACCGGGGGTCACGGGGCATTGAAATCTTCCCGGGACCCAAAAACCGTGGACTATAGCCCACGAAAACGGCCAGAAATGCCTGAAATCACGAGTTTTTATGATTTCGCAAAAATCGTGTGACGGGACCCGACGGGACCCGGACCATTTAAATCCACGTCGGACGCCTAAACCGTGTGCTATAGCCCAAGAAACGGCCAGAAATGCCCAAAATCGCGAGTTTACGATGCCACTAGAGTCGTGTACCGGGGGTCACGGGGCTTTGAAATCTTCCCGGGACCAAAAACCGTGGACTTTAGCCCACGAAAACGGCCAAAAATGCCTGAAATCGCGAGTTTTTTATGATTTCGCAGAAATTGTGTGACGGGGTCCCGAACCATTTAAATCCACGTCGGACCCCAAAACCGTGTCCTATAGCCCACGAAAACGGCCAGAAATTCCCGAAATCGCAAGTTTTTACGATGCCACTAGAGTCGTGTACTGGGGTCACGGGGCTTTGAAATCTTCCGGGGCCCAAAAACCGTGGACTATAGCCCATGAAAATGACCAGAAATGACTGGAATCACGAGTTTTAATGATTTCGCAAAAATCGTGTGATGGGTCCCAAACCATTTAAATCGACGTCGGACCCCCAAAACCGTGTGCTATTGCCCACGAAAACGGCCAGAAATGCCCCGAAATCGCAAGTTTTTACGACGCCACTAGAGTCGTATACTGGGGGTCACGGGGCTTTGTAATCTTCCCGGGACCCAAAAACGGTGGACTATAGCCCACGAAAACGGCCAGAAATGCCTTGAATAACGAGTTTTTAATGATTTCGCAAAAATTCGTGTGACGGGGTCCCGGACCATTTAAATCCACGTCGGACCGAACAACCGTGTGCTATAGCACACGAAAATGGCCAGAAATGCCCGAAATCGCGAGTTTTACGATGCCACTAGAATCATGTACCTGGTGTCACGGGGCTTTTAAATCTTCCCGGGACCAAAAAACCGTGGACTATAGCCCACGAAAACGGCCAGAAATGCCCGAAATCGCGAGTTTTACGATGCCACTAGAGTCGTGTACCGGGGTTCACGGGGGCTTTGAAATCTTCCCGGGACCCAAAAACTGTGGACTATAACCCACGAAACTGGCCAGAAATGCCTGAAATAATGAGTTTTTTATGATTCGCAAAAATCGTGTGACGGGGTCCTAGACCATTAAAATCCACGTCGGACCCCAAAACCGTGTGCTATAGCCAACGAAAACGCCCAAAAAATGCCCGAAATCGCGAGTTTTTACGATGCCACTAAGAGTCGTGAACCGGGGGTCACGGGGCTTTAAAATCTTCCCGGGTCCCAAAAACCATGGACTATAGCCCACGAAAACGGCCAGAAATGCCTGAAATCACGAGTTTTTATGATTTCGCAAAAATCGTGTGACGGGGTCCTGGACCATTAAAATCCACGTCGGACCCCAAAACTTTGTGCTATAGTCCACGAAAACGGCCAGAAAATGACTGAAATCGCGAGTTTTTTATGATGCCAATAGAGTCGTGTACCGAGTGTCACGGGGCTTTGAAATCTTCCCGGGACCCAAAAACCATGGACTACAGCCCACGAAAACGGCCAGAAATGCCAGAAATCACGAGTTTTATGATTTCGCAAAAATCGTGTGACGGGGACCCCCATTTAAATCCACGTCGGACCCCTAAACCATGTGCTATAGCCCACAAAAACGGCCAGAAATGCCCGAAATCGCGAGTTTTTACGATGCCACTAGAGTCGTGTACCGGGGTCACGGGGCTTTGGAAATCTTCCCGGGACGCAAAAACCGTGGACTATAGCCCACGAAAACGGCCATCAATGCCTGGAATCCCGAGTTTTTAATGATTCGCAAAAAACGTGTGACGGGGTCTCGGACCATTTAATCCACGTCGGACCCGCAAAACCAGGACTATAGCCCACGAAACGGCCAGAAATGCCCGAAATCGCGAGTTTTTACGATGCCACTAGAGTCGTGTACCGGGGGTCACAGGGCTTTAAAAATCATCCGGGACCAAATAACCGTGGACTATTATCCACGAAAACGGCTAGAATTGCCTGAAATCATGAATTTTTTATGATTTCATAAAAATCGTGTGACGGGGTCCCGGACCATTTAAATCCACGTCGGACCGAACAACCGTGTGCTATAGCACACGAAAATGGCCAGAAATGCCTGAAATCGCGAGTTTTATGATGCCACTAGAGTCATGTACCTGGTGTCACGGGGCTTTTAAATCTTCCCGGGACCAAAAAACCGTGGACTATAGCCCACGGAAACAGCCATAAATGCCTGAAATCACGAGTTTTTAAGATTTCATAAAAATCGTGTGACGGGTCCCGGACCATTTAAATCCACGTCGGACCCCAAAAACCGTGTGCTATAGCCCACGAAACGGCCAGAAATGCCCGAAATCGCGAGTTTTTAACGATGCCACTAGAGTCATGTACCTGGTGTCACGGGGCTTTTAAATCTTCCCGGGACCAAAAAACCGTGGACTATAGCCCACAGAAACAGCCATAAAATGCCTGAAATCACGAGTTTTTAAGATTTCATAAAATCGTGTGACGGGGTCCCGGACCATTTAAATCCACGTCGGACCCCAAAACCGTGTGCTATAGCCCACGAAACGGCCTGAAATTCCCGAAATCGCGAGTTTTTACGATGCCACTGGAGTTGTGTACCGGGGGTCACGGGGCTTTGAAATCTTCCCGGGACCCAAAAACCGTGGACTTCAGCCCACGAAAACGGCCAAAAATGCCTCAAACCACGAGTTTTTTATGATTTCGCAAAAATTGTGTGACGGGGTCCGGGACCATTTAAATCCATGTCGGACCCCAAAACCGTGTGCTATAGCCCATGAAAACGACCCAGAAAAAATGCCCGAAATCGCAAGTTTTTACGATGCTCTAGAGTCGTGTTCTGGGGGTCACGGGGCTTTGTAAATCTTCCCGGGACCCAAAAACCGTGGACTATAGCCCAAGAAAAACGGCCAGAAATGCCTGGAATCACGAGTTTTTTATGATTTCGAAAAAATCGTGTGACGGGGTCCCGGACCAATAATTCCACGTCGGACCCCAAAACCGTGGACTATACCCACGAAACGGCCAGAAATGCCTGAAATCGCGAGTTTTTTACGATGCCACTAGAGTCGTGTACCGGGGGTCACGAGGATTTGAAATCTTCCCGGGGCCCAAAAAACCGTGGACTATAGCCCACGAAAATGACCAGAAATGCCTGGAATCACGAGTTTTTAATGATTTCGCAAAAATCGTGTGACGGGGTCCCGGACCATTAAATCCACGTCGGACCCGAAAACCAAGGACTATAGCCCACGAAACGGCCAGAAATGCCCGAAATCGCGAGTTTTTACGATGCCACTAGAGTCGTGTACCGAGGGCCACAGGGCTTTGAAATCTTCCCGGGACCCAAAAATCGTGGACTATAGCGCACGAAAACGCCGGAAATGCTTGAAATCACGATTTTTTATGATTTCATAAAAATCGTGTGACGGGGTCCCGGACCATTTAAATCCACGTCGGACCCCAAAACCGTGTGCTATAGCCCACGAAACGGCCAGAAATGCCCGAAATCACGAGTTTTTACGGATGCCACTAGAGTCGTGTACCGGCGGTCCACAGGGCTTTAAAAATCTTCCCGGGACCAAAAAATCGTGGACTATTATCCACGAAAACGGCCAGAAATGCCTCAAATCACGAGTTCTTTATGAATTCGCAAAAATCGTGTGACGGGGTCCCGGACCATATAAATCCACGTCGGACCCCAAAACCGAGGACTATACCCATGAAACGGCCAGAAATGCCCAAAATCGTGAGTTTTTTACGATGCCACTAGAGTCGTGTACCGGGGGTCACGAGGCTTTGAAATCTTCCGGGGCCCAAAAACCGTGGACTATAGCCCACGAAAATGACCAGAAATGACTGGAATCACGAGTTTTTAATAATTTCGCAAAAATCGTGTGACGGGGGTCCCAAACCATTTAAATGCACGTCGGACCGCAAAACCGTGTGCTATAGCCCACGAAACGGCCAGAAATGCCCGAAATCGCGAGTTTTTACGATGCCACTAGAGTCGTGGACCGGGGGTCACGGGGCTTTGAAATCTTCCCGGGACCCAAAAACCGTGGACTTTAGCCCACGAAAACGGCCAAAATGCCTGAAATCACGAGTTTTTTTTATGATTTCGCAATAATTGTGTGACGGGTCCCGAACCATTTAAATCCACATCGGACCCCAAAACCGTGTGCTATAGCCCACGAAAACGGCCAGAAATGCCCGAAATCGCAAGTTTTTACGATGCCACTAGAGTCGTGTACTGGGGGTCACGGGGCTTTGTAATCTTCCCGGGACCCAAAAAACGGTGGACTATAGCCCACGAAAACGGCCAGAAATGCCTGGAACAACGAGTTTTTAATGATTTCGCAAAAATCGTGTGACGGGGTCCCGGACCATTAAATCTACATCGGACCCAAAAACCAAGGACTATAGCCCACGAAACGGCCAGAAATGCCCGAAATCGCGAGTTTTTACGATGCCACTAGAGTCGTGTACCGGGGGTCACAGGGCTTTGAAATCTTCCCGGGACCCAAAAATCGTGGACTATAGCCCACGAAAACGGCCGGAAATGCCTGAAATCACGAGTTTTTTATGATTTCATAAAAATCGTGTGACGGGGTCCCGGACCATTTAAATCCACGTCGGACCCCAAAACCGTGTGCTATAGCCCGCTTTTACGATGCCACTAGAGTCGTGTACAGGCGGTCACAGGGCTTTAAAAATCTTCCCGGGACCAAAAATCGTGGACTATTATCCACGAAAACGGCCAGAAATGCCTGAAATCACGAGTTCTTTATGATTTCGCAAAAATCGTGTGACGGGGTCCCGGACCATATAAATCCACGTCGGACCCCAAAACCGTGGACTATACCCATGAAACGGCCAGAAATGCCCGAAATCGTGAGTTTTTTACGATGCCACTAGAGTCGTGTACCGGGGGTCACGAGGCTTTGAAATCTTCCCGGGGCCCAAAAACCGTGGACTATAGCCCACGAAAATGACCAGAATAACGAGTTTTTAATGATTTCGCAAAAATCGTGTGACGGGGTCCCAAACCATTTAAATCCACGTCGGACCGCAAAACCGTGTGCTATAGCCCAAGAAACGGCCAGAAATGCCCGAAATCGCGAGTTTTTACGATGCCACTAGAGTCGTGGACCGGGGGTCACGAGGCTTTGAAATCTTCCCAGGACCCAAAAACCGTGGACTTTAGCCCACGAAAACGGCCAAAAATGCCTGAAATCACGAGTTTTTTAATGATTTCGCAATAATTGTGTGACGGGGTCCCGAACCATTTAAATCCACGTCGGACCCCAAAACCGTGTGCTATAGCCCACGAAAACGGCCAGAAATGCCCGAAATCGCAAGTTTTTACGATGCCACTAGAGTCGTGTACTGGGGGTCACGGGGCTTTGTAATCTTCCCGGGACCCAAAAACGGTGGACTATAGCCCACGAAAACGGCCAGAAATGCCTGGAACAACGAGTTTTTAATGATTTCGCAAAAATCGTGTGACGGGGTCCCGGACCATTAAATCCACGTCGGACCCGAAAACCAAGGACTATAGCCCACGAAACGGCCAGAAATGCCCGAAATCGCGAGTTTTTACGATGCCACTAGAGTCGTGTACCGAGGGCCACAGGGCTTTGAAATCTTCCCGGGACCCAAAAATCGTGGACTATAGCCCACGAAAACGGCCGGAAATGCCTGAAATCACGAGTTTTTATGATTTCATAAAAATCGTGTGACGGGGTCCCGGACCATTTAAATCCACGTCGGACCCCAAAACCGTGTGCTATAGCCCACGAAACGGCCAGAAATGCCCGAAATCACGAGTTTTTACGATGCCACTAGAGTCGTGTACCGGCGGTCACAGGGCTTTAAAAATCTTCCCGGGACCAAAAAATCGTGGACTATTATCCACGAAAACGGCCAGAAATGCCTCAAATCACGAGTTCTTTATGAATTCGCAAAAATCGTGTGACGGGGTCCCGGACCATATAAATCCACGTCGGACCCCAAAACCGAGGACTATACCCATGAAACGGCCAGAAATGCCCAAAATCGTGAGTTTTTTACGATGCCACTAGAGTCGTGTACCGGGGGTCACGAGGCTTTGAAATCTTCCGGGGCCCAAAAACCGTGGACTATAGCCCACGAAAATGACCAGAAATGACTGGAATCACGAGTTTTTAATAATTTCGCAAAAATCGTGTGACGGGGTCCCAAACCATTTAAATGCACGTCGGACCGCAAAACCGTGTGCTATAGCCCACGAAACGGCCAGAAATGCCCGAAATCGCGAGTTTTTACGATGCCACTAGAGTCGTGGACCGCGGGTCACGGGGCTTTGAAATCTTCCCGGGACCCAAAAACCGTGGACTTTAGCCCACGAAAACGGCCAAAAATGCCTGAAATCACGAGTTTTTTTTATGATTTCGCAATAATTGTGTGACGGGTCCCGAACCATTTAAATCCACGTCGGACCCCAAAACCGTGTGCTATAGCCCACGAAAACGGCCAGAAATGCCCGAAATCGCAAGTTTTTACGATGCCACTAGAGTCGTGTACTGGGGGTCACGGGGCTTTGTAATCTTCCCGGGACCCAAAAACGGTGGACTATAGCCCACGAAAACGGCCAGAAATGCCTGGAACAACGAGTTTTTAATGATTTCGCAAAAATCGTGTGACGGGGTCCCGGACCATTAAATCTACATCGGACCCAAAAACCAAGGACTATAGCCCACGAAACGGCCAGAAATGCCCGAAATCGCGAGTTTTTACGATGCCACTAGAGTCGTGTACCGGGGGTCACAGGGCTTTGAAATCTTCCCGGGACCCAAAAATCGTGGACTATAGCCCACGAAAACGGCCGGAAATGCCTGAAATCACGAGTTTTTTATGATTTCATAAAAATCGTGTGACGGGGTCCCGGACCATTTAAATCCACGTCGGACCCCAAAACCGTGTG
>CM049428.1:0-89105 GCA_026929855.1 Poa annua | reverse complement strand
CGATGCCACTAGAGTTGTGTATCGGGGGTCACGGGGCTTTGAAATCTTCCTGGGACCCAAAAACCGTGAACTATACCCCACGAAAACGGTCAGAAATGCCTGAAATCACGAGTTTTTTATGATTTCGCAAAAATCATGTGACGGGGTCCCGAACCATTTAAATCTACGTCGGACCCCAAAACCGTGTGCTATAGCACACGAAAACGGCCAGAAATGCCCGAAAATCGCGAGTTTATAACGATGCCACTAGAGTCGTGTACCGGGGTCACGGGGCTTTGAAATCTTCCCGGGACCGAAAAAACCGTGGACTATAGCCCAAGAAAACAGCCAGATATGTCTGAAATCACGAGTTTTTTTATGATTTCGAAAAAATCGTGTGACGGGGTCCCTGACCATTGAATCCACGTCGGACCCCAAAACCGTGTGCTATAGCCGACGAAAGTGGCCAGAAATGCCCCGAAATCACGAGTTTTTACTATGCCACTAGAGTCGTGGACTAGGGGTCACAAGGCTTTGAAATCTTCCCGGGACCCAAAAACCGTGTACTACAGACCACGAAAACGACCAGAAATGCTTGAAATCATGAGTTTTTTATGATTTCGCAAAAATCGTGTGACGGGTCCCGGACCATTTAAATCCACGTCGGACCCCAAAACCGTGTGCTATAGCCCACAAAAACGCCAGAAATGCCCAAAATCACCAGTTTTTTACGATGCGAATAGAGTCGTGTACCGGGGGTCACGGGGCTTTGAATCTTCCCGGGACCCAAAAACCATGGACTATAGCCCACGAAAACGGCCAGAAATGACTGAAATCACGAGTTTTTTTGATTTCGCAAAAATTGTGTGACGGGTCCGGACCATTTAAATCCACGTCGGACCCCAAAATCGTGTGCTATAGCCCACGAAACGGCCAGAAATGCCCAAAATCACGAGTTTTTACGATGCCACTAGAGTCGGTGTACCAGGGGTCACGGGGCTTTGAAATTTCCCGGGACCCAAAAACCGTGGACTACAGCCCACGGAAAACGACCAGAAATGCCTGAAATCATGAGTTTTTTATGATTTCGTGAACATCGTGTGACGGGGTCCCAGACCATTTAAATCCACGTCGGACCCCAAAACCGTGTGCTGTAGCCCACGAAAACGGCCATAAATGTCCGAAATCGCGAGTTTTTACGATGCCTTAGAGTCGTGTACTGGGGGTCACGGGGCTTTGGAATCTTCACGGGACCCAAAAACCGTGGACTATAGCCCACGAAAAACGGCCAGAAATGCCTGAAATCACGAGTTTTTTATGATTTCTGAAAAATCGTGTGACGGGGTCCTGAACCATTTAAATCCACGTCGGACCCCAAAAGCATGTACTATAGTCCACGAAACGGCCAGAAATGCCCGAAAATCACGAGTTTTGTACGATGCCACTAGAGTCCATCTAACATGGTCACGGGGCTTTGAAATCTTCCCGGGACCCACAAACCATGGATTACATCCCACGAAAACGGCCAGAAATGTCTGAAATCACGAGTTTTTTATAATTTAGAAAAAATCGTGTGACGGGTCCCGGACCATTTAAATACACGTGGGACCCGAAAACCATGTGCTAAGCCCACGTAAAACGGCAAGAAATGCCCGAAATCGTGAGTTTTTACGATGCCACTAGAGTTGTGTATCGGGGGTCACGGGGCTTTGAAATCTTCCTGGGACCCAAAAACCGTGAACTATAGCCCACGAAAACGGTCAGAAATGCCTGAAATCACGAGATTTTTATGATTTCGCAAAAATCATGTGACGGGGTCCCGAACCATTTAAATCTACGTCGGACCCCAAAACCGTGTGCTATAGCACACGAAAACGGCCAGAAATGCCCGAAATCGCGAGTTTTAACGATGCCACTAGAGTCGTGTACCGGGGTCACGGGGCTTTGAAATCTTCCCGGGACCGAAAAACCGTGGACTATAGCCCACGAAAACAGCCAGATATGTCTGAAATCACGAGTTTTTTTATGATTTCGAAAAAAATCGTGTGACGGGGTCCCTGACCATTTGAATCCACGTCGGACCCCAAAACCGTGTGCTATAGCCGACGAAAAGTGGCCAGAAATGCCCGAAATCACGAGTTTTTACTATGCCACTAGAGTCGTGGACTAGGGGTCACAAGGCTTTGAAATCTTCCCGGGACCCAAAAACCGTGTACTACAGACCACGAAAACGACCAGAAATGCTTGAAATCATGAGTTTTTTATGATTTCGCAAAAATCGTGTGACGGGTCCCGGACCAATTTAAATTCCACGTCGGACCCCAAAACCGTGTGCTATAGCCCACAAAAACGGCCAGAAATGCCCAAAATCACCAGTTTTTACGATGCGAATAGAGTCGTGTACCGGGGGTCACGGGGCTTTGAATCTTCCCGGGACCCAAAAAACCATGGACTATACCCCAACGAAAACGGCCAGAAATGACTGAAATCACGAGTTTTTTTGATTTCGCAAAAATTGTGTGACGGGTCCCGGACCATTTAAATCCACGTCGGACCCCAAAATCGTGTGCTATAGCCCACGATACGGCCAGAAATGCCCAAAATCACGAGTTTTTACGATGCCACTAGAGTCGTGTACCAGGGGTCACGGGGCTTTGAAATTTCCCGGGACCCAAAAACCGTGGACTACAGCCCACGAAAACGACCAGAAATGCCTGAAATCATGAGTTTTTTATGATTTCGTGAACATCATGTGATGGGGTCCTGAACCATTTAAATCCACGTCGGACCCCAAAAGCATGTACTATAGTCCACGAAACGGCCAGAAATGTCCGAAATCGCGAGTTTTTACGATGCCATTAGAGTCATCTAACATGGGTCACGGGGCTTTGGAATCTTCCCGGGACCCAAAAACCGTGGACTATAGCCCACGAAAAACGGCCAGAAATGCCTGAAATCACGAGTTTTTTATGATTTCGAAAAATCGTGTGATGGGGGTCCTGAACCATTTAAATCCACGTCGGACCCCAAAAGCATGTACTATAGTCCACGAAACGGCCATAAATGTCCGAAATCGCGAGTTTTTACGATGCCATTTAGAGTCGTGTACTGGGGGTCACGAGGCTTTGGAATCTTCCCGGGACCCAAAAACCGTGGACTACAGCCCACGAAAACGACCAGAAATGCCTGAAATCATGAGTTTTTTATGATTTCGTGAACATCGTGTGACGGGGTCCCAGACCATTTAAATCCACGTCGGACCCCAAAAGCATGTACTATAGTCCACGAAAACGGCCATAAATGTCCGAAATCGCGAGTTTTTACGATGCCATTAGAGTCATCTAACATGGGTCACGGGGCTTTGAAATCTTCCCGGGACCCACAAACCATGGATTACATCCCACGAAAACGGCCAGAAATGTCTGAAATCACGAGTTTTTTATAATTTAGAAAAAATCGTGTGACGGGGTCCCGGACCATTTAAATACACGTGGGACCCGAAAACCATGTGCTATAGCCCACGAAAACGGCCAGAAATGCCCGAAATCGTGAGTTTTTACGATGCCACTAGAGTTGTGTATCGGGGGTCACGGGGCTTTGAAATCTTCCTGGGACCCCAAAAACCGTGAACTATAGCCCACGAAAACGGCCAGAAATGCCTGAAATCACGAGTTTTTTATGATTTCGCAAAAATCATGTGACGGGGTCCCGGACCATTTAAATCTACGTCGGACCCCAAAACTGTGTGCTATAGCCCACGAAAACGGCCAGAAATGCCCGAAATCGCGAGTTTTAACGATGCCACTAGAGTCGTGTACCGGGGTCACGGGGCTTTGAAATCTTCCCGGGACCGAAAAAACCGTGGACTATAGCCCACGAAAACAGACAGAAATGTCTGAAATCACGAGTTTTTTATGATTTCGAAAAAATCGTGTGACGGGGTCCCTGACCATTTGAATCCACGTCGGACCCCAAAACCGTGTGCTATAGCCGACGAAAGTGGCCAGAAATGCCCGAAATCACGAGTTTTTACTATGCCACTAGAGTCGTGGACTAGGGGTCACAGGGCTTTGAAATCTTCCCGGGACCTAAAAACCGTGTACTACAGACCACGAAAACGACCAGAAATGCCTGAAATCATGAGTTTTTTATGATTTTGCAAAAATCGTGTGACGGGTCCCGGACCATTTAAATCCACGTCGGACCCCAAAACCGTGTGCTATAGCCCACAAAAACGGCCAGAAATGCCCAAAATCACCAGTTTTTACGATGCGAATAGAGTCGTGTACCGGGGGTCACGGGGCTTTGAATCTTCCCGGGACCCAAAAACCATGGACTATAGCCCACGAAAACGGCCAGAAATGACTGAAATCACGAGTTTTTTTTATTTCGCAAAAATTGTGTGACGGGTCCCGGACCATTTAAATCCACGTCGGACCCCAAAATCGTGTGCTATAGCCCACGAAACGGCCAGAAATGCCCAAAATCACGAGTTTTTACGATGCCACTAGAGTCGTGTACCAGGGGTCACGGGGCTTTGAAATTTCCCGGGACCCAAAAACCGTGGACTACAGCCCACGAAAACGACCAGAAATGCCTGAAATCAAGAGTTTTTTATGATTTCGTGAACATCGTGTGACGGGGTCCCAGACCATTTAAATCCACGTCGGACCCCAAAACCGTGTGCTATAGCCCACGAAAACAGCCATAAATGTCCGAAATCGCGAGTTTTTACGATGCCATTAGAGTCGTGTACTGGGGGTCACGGGGCTTTGGAATTTCCCGGGACCCAAAAACCGTGGACTACAGCCCACGAAAACGACCAGAAATGCCTGAAATCATGAGTTTTTTATGATTTCGTGAACATCGTGTGACGGGGTCCCAGACCATTTAAATCCACGTCGGACCCCAAAACCATGTGCTATAACCCACGAAAACGGCCATAAATGTCCGAAATCGCGAGTTTTTACGATGCTATTAGAGTCGTGTACTGGGGGTCACGGGGCTTTGGAATCTTCCCGGGACCCAAAAACCGTGGACTATAGCCCACGAGAAACGGCCAGAAATGCCTGAAATCACGAGTTTTTTATGATTTCGAAAAATCGTGTGACGGGGTCCTGAACCATTTAAATCCACGTCGGACCCCAAAAGCATGTACTATAGTCCACGAAACGGCCAGAAATGCCCGAAATCACGAGTTTGTACGATGCCACTAGAGTCATCTAACATGGGTCACGGGGCTTTGAAATCTTCCCGGGACCCACAAACCATGGATTACATCCCACGAAAACGGCCAGAAATGTCTGAAATCACGAGTTTTTTATAATTTAGAAAAAATCGTGTGACGGGGTCCCGGACCATTTAAATACACGTGGGACCCGAAAACCATGTGCTATAGCACACGAAAACGGCAAGAAATGCCCGAAATCGTGAGTTTTTACGATGCCACTAGAGTTTTGTATCGGGGTCACGGGGCTTTGAAATCTTCCTGGGACCCAAAAACCGTGAACTATAGCCCACGAAAACGGTCAGAAATGCCTGAAATCACGAGTTTTTTATGATTTCGCAAAAATCATGTGACGGGGTCCCGGACCATTTAAATCTACGTCGGACCCCCAAAACCGTGTGCTATAGCACACGAAAACGGCCAGAAATGCCCGAAATTCGCGAGTTTTAACGATGCCACTAGAGTCGTGTACCGGGGTCACGGGGCTTGAAATCTTCCCGGGACCAAAAAACCGTGGACTATAGCCCACGAAAACAGTCAGAAATGTCTGAAATCACGAGTTTTTTTATGATTTCGAAAAAATCGTGTGACGGGGTCCCTGACCATTTGAATCCACGTCGGACCCCAAAACCATGTGCTATAGCCGACGAAAGTGGCCAGAAATGCCCGAAATCACGAGTTTTTACTATGCCACTAGAGTCGTGGACTAGGGGTCACAAGGCTTTGAAATCTTCCCGGGACCCAAAAACCGTGTACTACAGACCACGAAAACGACCAGAAATGCTTGAAATCATGAGTTTTTTATGATTTCGCAAAAATCGTGTGACGGGTCCCGGACCATTTAAATCCACGTCGGACCCCAAAACCGTGTGCTATAGCCCACAAAAACGGCCAGAAATGCCCAAAATCACCAGTTTTTACGATGCGAATAGAGTCGTGTACCGGGGGTCACGGGGCTTTGAATCTTCCCGGGACCCAAAAACCATGGACTATAGCCCACGAAAACGGCCAGAAATGACTGAAATCACGAGTTTTTTTGATTTCGCAAAAATTGTGTGACGGGTCCCGGACCATTTAAATCCACGTCGGACCCCAAAATCGTGTGCTATAGCCCACGAAACGGCCAGAAATGCCCAAAATCACGAGTTTTTACGATGCCACTAGAGTCGTGTACCAGGGGTCACGGGGCTTTGAAATTTCCCGGGACCCAAAAACCGTGGACTACAGCCCACGAAAACGACCAGAAATGCCTGAAATCATGAGTTTTTTATGATTTCGTGAACATCATGTGACGGGGTCCCAGACCATTTAAATCCACGTCGGACCCCAAAACCGTGTGCTATAGCCCACGAAAACGGCCATAAATGTCCGAAATCGCGAGTTTTTACGATGCCATTAGAGTCGTGTACTGGGGGTCACGGGGCTTTGGAATCTTCCCGGGACCCAAAAACCGTGGACTATAGCCCACGAAAAACGGCCAGAAATGCCTGAAATCATGAGTTTTTTATGATTTCGAAAAATCGTGTGACGGGGTCCTGAACCATTTAAATCCACGTCGGACCCCAAAAGCATGTACTATAGTCCACGAAACGGCCAGAAATGCCCGAAATAACGAGTTTGTACGATGCCACTAGAGTCATCTAACATGGGTCACGGGGCTTTGAAATCTTCCCGGGACCCACAAACCATGGATTACATCCCACGAAAACGGCCAGAAATGTCTGAAATCACGAGTTTTTTATAATTTAGAAAAAATCGTGTGACGGGGTCCCGGACCATTTAAATACACGTGGGACCCGAAAACCATGTGCTATAGCCCACGAAAACGGCCAGAAATGCCCGAAATCGTGAGTTTTTACGATGCCACTAGAGTTGTGTATCGGGGGTCACGGGGCTTTGAAATCTTCCTGGGACCCCAAAACCGTGAACTATAGCCCACGAAAACGGCCAGAAATGCCTGAAATCACGAGTTTTTTATGATTTCGCAAAAATCATGTGACGGGGTCCCGGACCATTTAAATCTACGTCGGACCCCAAAACTGTGTGCTATAGCCCACGAAAACGGCCAGAAATGCCCGAAATCGCGAGTTTTAACGATGCCACTAGAGTCGTGTACCGGGGTCACGGGGCTTTGAAATCTTCCCGGGACCGAAAAAACCGTGGACTATAGCCCACGAAAACAGTCAGAAATGTCTGAAATCACGAGTTTTTTTATGATTTCGAAAAAATCGTGTGACGGGGTCCCTGACCATTTGAATCCACGTCGGACCCCAAAACCATGTGCTATAGCCGACGAAAGTGGCCAGAAATGCCCGAAATCACGAGTTTTTACTATGCCACTAGAGTCGTGGACTAGGGGTCACAAGGCTTTGAAATCTTCCCGGGACCCAAAAACCGTGTACTACAGACCACGAAAACGACCAGAAATGCTTGAAATCATGAGTTTTTTATGATTTCGCAAAAATCGTGTGACGGGTCCCGGACCATTTAAATCCACGTCGGACCCCAAAACCGTGTGCTATAGCCCACAAAAACGGCCAGAAATGCCCAAAATCACCAGTTTTTACGATGCGAATAGAGTCGTGTACCGGGGGTCACGGGGCTTTGAATCTTCCCGGGACCCAAAAACCATGGACTATAGCCCACGAAAACGGCCAGAAATGACTGAAATCACGAGTTTTTTTGATTTCGCAAAAATTGTGTGACGGGTCCCGGACCATTTAAATCCACGTCGGACCCCAAAATCGTGTGCTATAGCCCACGAAACGGCCAGAAATGCCCAAAATCACGAGTTTTTACGATGCCACTAGAGTCGTGTACCAGGGGTCACGGGGCTTTGAAATTTCCCGGGACCCAAAAACCGTGGACTACAGCCCACGAAAACGACCAGAAATGCCTGAAATCATGAGTTTTTTATGATTTCGTGAACATCATGTGACGGGGTCCCAGACCATTTAAATCCACGTCGGACCCCAAAACCGTGTGCTATAGCCCACGAAAACGGCCATAAATGTCCGAAATCGCGAGTTTTTACGATGCCATTAGAGTCGTGTACTGGGGGTCACGGGGCTTTGGAATCTTCCCGGGACCCAAAAACCGTGGACTATAGCCCACGAAAAACGGCCAGAAATGCCTGAAATCATGAGTTTTTTATGATTTCGAAAAATCGTGTGACGGGGTCCTGAACCATTTAAATCCACGTCGGACCCCAAAAGCATGTACTATAGTCCACGAAACGGCCAGAAATGCCCGAAATAACGAGTTTGTACGATGCCACTAGAGTCATCTAACATGGGTCACGGGGCTTTGAAATCTTCCCGGGACCCACAAACCATGGATTACATCCCACGAAAACGGCCAGAAATGTCTGAAATCACGAGTTTTTTATAATTTAGAAAAAATCGTGTGACGGGGTCCCGGACCATTTAAATACACGTGGGACCCGAAAACCATGTGCTATAGCCCACGAAAACGGCCAGAAATGCCCGAAATCGTGAGTTTTTACGATGCCACTAGAGTTGTGTATCGGGGGTCACGGGGCTTTGAAATCTTCCTGGGACCCCAAAACCGTGAACTATAGCCCACGAAAACGGCCAGAAATGCCTGAAATCACGAGTTTTTTATGATTTCGCAAAAATCATGTGACGGGGTCCCGGACCATTTAAATCTACGTCGGACCCCAAAACTGTGTGCTATAGCCCACGAAAACGGCCAGAAATGCCCGAAATCGCGAGTTTTAACGATGCCACTAGAGTCGTGTACCGGGGTCACGGGGCTTTGAAATCTTCCCGGGACCGAAAAACCGTGGACTATAGCCCACGAAAACAGACAGAAATGTCTGAAATCACGAGTTTTTTATGATTTCGAAAAAATCGTGTGACGGGGTCCCTGACCATTTGAATCCACGTCGGACCCCAAAACCGTGTGCTATAGCCGACGAAAGTGGCCAGAAATGCCCGAAATCACGAGTTTTTACTATGCCACTAGAGTCGTGGACTAGGGGTCACAGGGCTTTGAAATCTGCCCGGGACCTAAAAACCGTGTACTACAGACCACGAAAACGACCAGAAATGCCTGAAATCATGAGTTTTTTATGATTTTGCAAAAATCGTGTGACGGGTCCCGGACCATTTAAATCCACGTCGGACCCCAAAACCGTGTGCTATAGCCCACAAAAACGGCCAGAAATGCCCAAAATCACCAGTTTTTACGATGCGAATAGAGTCGTGTACCGGGGGTCACGGGGCTTTGAATCTTCCCGGGACCCAAAAACCATGGACTATAGCCCACGAAAACGGCCAGAAATGACTGAAATCACGAGTTTTTTTGATTTCGCAAAACTTGTGTGACGGGTCCCGGACCATTTAAATCCACGTCGGACCCCAAAATCGTGTGCTATAGCCCACGAAACGGCCAGAAATGCCCAAAATCACGAGTTTTTACGATGCCACTAGAGTCGTGTACCAGGGGTCACGGGGCTTTGAAATTTCCCGGGACCCAAAAACCGTGGACTACAGCCCACGAAAACGACCAGAAATGCCTGAAATCAAGAGTTTTTTATGATTTCGTGAACATCGTGTGACGGGGTACCAGACCATTTAAATCCACGTCGGACCCCAAAACCGTGTGCTATAGCCCACGAAAACGGCCATAAATGTCCGAAATCGCGAGTTTTTACGATGCCATTAGAGTCGTGTACTGGGGGTCACGAGGCTTTGGAATCTTCCCGGGACCCAAAAACCGTGGACTACAGCCCACGAAAACGACCAGAAATGCCTGAAATCATGAGTTTTTTATGATTTCGTGAACATCGTGTGACGGGGTCCCAGACCATTTAAATCCACGTCGGACCCCAAAAGCATGTACTATAGTCCACGAAAACGGCCATAAATGTCCGAAATCGCGAGTTTTTACGATGCCATTAGAGTCATCTAACATGGGTCACGGGGCTTTGAAATCTTCCCGGGACCCACAAACCATGGATTACATCCCACGAAAACGGCCAGAAATGTCTGAAATCACGAGTTTTTTATAATTTAGAAAAAATCGTGTGACGGGGTCCCGGACCATTTAAATACACGTGGGACCCGAAAACCATGTGCTATAGCCCACGAAAACGGCCAGAAATGCCCGAAATCGTGAGTTTTTACGATGCCACTAGAGTTGTGTATCGGGGGTCACGGGGCTTTGAAATCTTCCTGGGACCCCAAAACCGTGAACTATAGCCCACGAAAACGGCCAGAAATGCCTGAAATCACGAGTTTTTTATGATTTCGCAAAAATCATGTGACGGGGTCCCGGACCATTTAAATCTACGTCGGACCCCAAAACTGTGTGCTATAGCCCACGAAAACGGCCAGAAATGCCCGAAATCGCGAGTTTTAACGATGCCACTAGAGTCGTGTACCGGGGTCACGGGGCTTTGAAATCTTCCCGGGACCGAAAAACCGTGGACTATAGCCCACGAAAACAGACAGAAATGTCTGAAATCACGAGTTTTTTATGATTTCGAAAAAATCGTGTGACGGGGTCCCTGACCATTTGAATCCACGTCGGACCCCAAAACCGTGTGCTATAGCCGACGAAAGTGGCCAGAAATGCCCGAAATCACGACTTTTTACTATGCCACTAGAGTCGTGGACTAGGGGTCACAGGGCTTTGAAATCTTCCCGGGACCTAAAAACCGTGTACTACAGACCACGAAAACGACCAGAAATGCCTGAAATCATGAGTTTTTTATGATTTTGCAAAAATCGTGTGACGGGTCCCGGACCATTTAAATCCACGTCGGACCCCAAAACCGTGTGCTATAGCCCACAAAAACGGCCAGAAATGCCCAAAATCACCAGTTTTTACGATGCGAATAGAGTCGTGTACCGGGGGTCACGGGGCTTTGAATCTTCCCGGGACCCAAAAACCATGGACTATAGCCCACGAAAACGGCCAGAAATGACTGAAATCACGAGTTTTTTTGATTTCGCAAAAATTGTGTGACGGGTCCCGGACCATTTAAATCCACGTCGGACCCCAAAATCGTGTGCTATAGCCCACGAAACGGCCAGAAATGCCCAAAATCACGAGTTTTTACGATGCCACTAGAGTCGTGTACCAGGGGTCACGGGGCTTTGAAATTTCCCGGGACCCAAAAACCGTGGACTACAGCCCACGAAAACGACCAGAAATGCCTGAAATCAAGAGTTTTTTATGATTTCGTGAACATCGTGTGACGGGGTCCCAGACCATTTAAATCCACGTCGGACCCCAAAACCGTGTGCTATAGCCCACGAAAACGGCCATAAATGTCCGAAATCGCGAGTTTTTACGATGCCATTAGAGTCGTGTACTGGGGGTCACGGGGCTTTGGAATTTCCCGGGACCCAAAAACCGTGGACTACAGCCCACGAAAACGACCAGAAATGCCTGAAATCATGAGTTTTTTATGATTTCGTGAACATCGTGTGACGGGGTCCCAGACCATTTAAATCCACGTCGGACCCCAAAACCATGTGCTATAACCCACGAAAACGGCCATAAATGTCCGAAATCGCGAGTTTTTACGATGCTATTAGAGTCGTGTACTGGGGGTCACGGGGCTTTGGAATCTTCCCGGGACCCAAAAACCGTGGACTATAGCCCACGAGAAACGGCCAGAAATGCCTGAAATCACGAGTTTTTTATGATTTCGAAAAATCGTGTGACGGGGTCCTGGACCATTTAAATCCACGTCGGACCCCAAAAGCATGTACTATAGTCCACGAAACGGCCAGAAATGCCCGAAATCACGAGTTTGTACGATGCCACTAGAGTCATCTAACATGGGTCACGGGGCTTTGAAATCTTCCCGGGACCCACAAACCATGGATTACATCCCACGAAAACGGCCAGAAATGTCTGAAATCACGAGTTTTTTATAATTTAGAAAAAATCGTGTGACGGGGTCCCGGACCATTTAAATACACGTGGGACCCGAAAACCATGTGCTATAGCACACGAAAACGGCAAGAAATGCCCGAAATCGTGAGTTTTTACGATGCCACTAGAGTTGTGTATCGGGGTCACGGGGCTTTGAAATCTTCCTGGGACCCAAAAACCGTGAACTATAGCCCACGAAAACGGTCAGAAATGCCTGAAATCACGAGTTTTTTATGATTTCGCAAAAATCATGTGACGGGGTCCCGGACCATTTAAATCTACGTCGGACCCCAAAACCGTGTGCTATAGCACACGAAAACGGCCAGAAATGCCCGAAATCGCGAGTTTTAACGATGCCACTAGAGTCGTGTACCGGGGTCACGGGGCTTTGAAATCTTCCCGGGACCAAAAAACCGTGGACTATAGCCCACGAAAACAGTCAGAAATGTCTGAAATCACGAGTTTTTTTATGATTTCGAAAAAATCGTGTGACGGGGTCCCTGACCATTTGAATCCACGTCGGACCCCAAAACCGTGTGCTATAGCCGACGAAAGTGGCCAGAAATGCCCGAAATCACGAGTTTTTACTATGCCACTAGAGTCGTGGACTAGGGGTCACAGGGCTTTGAAATCTTCCCGGGACCCAAAAACCGTGTACTACAGACCACGAAAACGACCAGAAATGCTTGAAATCATGAGTTTTTTATGATTTCGCAAAAATCGTGTGACGGGTCCCGGACCATTTAAATCCACGTCGGACCCCAAAACCGTGTGCTATAGCCCACAAAAACGGCCAGAAATGCCCAAAATCACCAGTTTTTACGATGCGAATAGAGTCGTGTACCGGGGGTCACGGGGCTTTGAATCTTCCCGGGACCCAAAAACCATGGACTATAGCCCACGAAAACGGCCAGAAATGATTAAATCACGAGTTTTTTTGATTTCGCAAAAATTGTGTGACGGGTCCCGGACCATTTAAATCCACGTCGGACCCCAAAATCATGTGCTATAGCCCACGAAACGGCCAGAAATGCCCAAAATCACGAGTTTTTACGATGCCACTAGAGTCGTGTACCAGGGGTCACGGGGCTTTGAAATTTCCCGGGACCCAAAAACCGTGGACTACAGCCCAAGAAAACGACCAGAAATGCCTGAAATCATGAGTTTTTTATGATTTCGTGAACATCGTGTGACGGGGTCCCAGACCATTTAAATCCACGTCGGACCCCAAAACCGTGTGCTATAGCCCACGAAAACGGCCATAAATGTCCGAAATCGCGAGTTTTTACGATGCCATTAGAGTCGTGTACTGGGGGTCACGGGGCTTTGGAATCTTCCCGGGACCCAAAAACCGTGGACTATAGCCCACGAAAAACGGCCAGAAATGCCTGAAATCACGAGTTTTTTATGATTTCGAAAAATCGTGTGATGGGGTCCTGAACCATTTAAATCCACGTCGGACCCCAAAAGCATGTACTATAGTCCACGAAACGGCCAGAAATGCCCGAAATCACGAGTTTTTACGCGAGTTTGAAAATGCAAAGCCAACTAAAGAGAGAGAAACAGGCACCCGCCAGCCACAGATACGGTACAAGCCGTATGTCAGTAGTGGAACCAGTCTCGCGTAAGCGTACGCGTAAAGTCGGTCTGGGCCGCTTCATCAACTCGATGCCGCTGGAATCACAAGTGCACGCTAGAGGGTAGCAAATAACAGGAACGGTGCCCCCGTGCAAAACACGGGTTCTAACAGCGTACAGCTATATCTACGATAGATCGTCTCTGATACCACTGAAGGGGATCGTGTGCAGAAAACAAAAATTTCCTAGCAACGATATCCTTAAACTAGCCAAGATCTACACTATGCAGATATAGAAGTACGGCGGAGATCGGAATACATACCCTCGTAGACCGAATAGCGGGGATTACGCTCCCGCACAAGCGTTGACGATGAAGACGCCGTAGCCGACCTCTAGGTCGCGGAGAACTCGGCGCGACGAAGATGACGAAGATGACCCCGAGGTCGGGTCGAGGAAGTAGGCCTCCGAGTACCGCTAGCGCAGCACCTCGCAGGGAGTCGCACACATACGGTGGAGACGACGGCCTCCGAAGCTCCAGTCCAGGACGAGCAGCGGAAGACTTGGACCGGAACACCAGCAGCGTAGCAGCGGGCTATGGTGGAAGAGATCCCCCTCCTCTACTCGGCGCGGCTCCGTCAAGGGAACCACGAGATCGAGAGAGAAATTGGGAATTAATTGGTGAATTAAAAGGCCAGGGGTGCCCCTTCTTATATAGGCTCCCAGGGGGAGCCAACCTTGCCAGCCAGGCAATGTGGGACTATCCCCCATTGCCTGGTTCGGCCAAACCAGGTGCGCCGGCCCTAGGTGGGCCCCATTTGGCCCACCTAGGCCGGCTAAGCCTCCCCCACAAAGTTCCCTTGAGGGTTTCCCCCCCCCCCCCATGGGCCTTCTTTCGACCAGAAGGCCCATTTAGGGAAATCAGCCTAAATAAATCCGAAAATAAATATATAAAATCATATTTGCATATTAATTACACTAATTAATATCAAACATAATATATATAATTTTTCCTAGCTCCGAAAACTCTTTCGGTGCTGCCCGATCTCCATCGGACCCCTCCCGGGACGCTCCCGGTGATCTCTTTCCTTTCCGGTTGTCTTGTCGAAACCCCTTAAGTGTGTTACCCTAGCGGTTCGATATAATATCAGGTATGATCAAGACTCCTCAATGATCAACGACTAACTCGTAGGCCGGGACCCCATGAATTAATCCCTGAGATATAACGAATGACTTTCATCTATCAAACCTGGACGTATAGTCTTAAACCCTTTGTCATGGCGATACTTAGCGTGTCCGAGTATCATTCTCAGATATCTCCATACCTAGCATGATCTCGTTACCGACATCGCTATCTTCTACTCGTCTATGATATTATGTCAGCTGGTGACCTAGTCACATGTTTGCAAACTCATTTGACATAATCTCACCGAGTGGGCCCTAGAGTATCTATCCGGCTATGCGGACTGACAAATCCCGCTGTTGACCCCTCATCTCAACTACCCCCTTCCGATACCCAAAAGTATCACCGTTATTGTCATACTAAATAAGATACGACGTTTGGTGCGATCAAAGTATCTTCCAGGAATAACAGTAAGAGTTGGTCTCACGGTCTTAAGGCGTAATGACTATGTCCTACAAATACTGGGTATGTCCATCACATCGTTACTCCTAACGATATGACTTCCGTTGCCGACCGGCGCCATGCCCTATGATCGGAAAACCTCGATCATCAATCGCGCAATGAAACTAGTCTTAGTAGAGGCTACTAGGGACCTGGTTGTTTATCTACCACACCTGTATTAATGTTTCCGCTTAATACAGTTATAGCATGGTATAAAACATATAATGAACGATTGGGATATTGCCAATAAACTATGTTTATTAAGTGCCTCTAGGGCATATTCCTTTCAGTCTCCCACTTGCACTAGAGTAACACTTAATCTAGTTTACAACCTGCTAAAAGCTCAACACCCATAGCATCTTGGTGCCTGCTCGCCTCGTGGAAGAGGAATACAGTCTATAGATCTCACACATTGAGATCTATATGTGCTTTGCAACACTTCTATGTCACCTAGTTTGACATAAACCCGTATCTTACGATGACGGTGAAATATATCCCAGTGGATGGAGTGAGACTCGAGCATTCGCGTAGCGTGCGCCTTAAAAGTCTAAGAGATCTATTAAGGGACCACCTACGCTCGGAAAACTGCTCAGTCCAATCACACTTGCTACTTCTAAAGTCGCGATATATTTCTATACCTATGTAGATTATGCGACAGTGCATTCATATGCGACTTCGCAAACTAACCATGTATATCTTCAAAATAAAGGACATCTCCTATATGAGATTTCTAGTCGTATGGGTCAGTGCAATAACTTGCATCATCGTAACCGCTTTACGGCAAGTTGCCATTCCACTCTTACCGGTACTAGAAAACCTATCTTCAGTTCTCATAGACACTGAAGAATAAACTTAACGTTTGTTCATTGATCCACACAAGGATCACTCTAGAACCTGTTCTTTAACCAAGAACTCGGGTCACACTAAGTCGAGCTTTCAGCCTGATAGACTCTATGTGTGATACATAGAGAATGTCGAACATCATTTTCTATCACTGAAAAAGCCAAGATTAACTTAATCTTTTACCTAGTCATACAAGCAAGAACCTCTTTCTTCGCTTGTCCTTTTCTGAAACACTTCAGAATCCTGACTTAGGAAATACTCCGACTTAATGTTATTAAGCCCCCTCTGATCTATACAATTATAAATCGGATGACTAATACTCCTAACTTCATTTCATAGAAAATTTAATCACTTAAATAATCCTTTACACTCTACTAGAGGATCTATGTCATTCAATATGTTGTTACATACCAAATCACGAATGACACCTAGCTCCCACTCAAATATGCCTTCCGCATATAAGATCAAGGAAAAGCTACTTAGCTCCCACTCAAATATGCCTTCCGCATATAAGATCAAGGAAAGCTACTTTGCTCCCACTCACTTCTTTGCAAATGTAGGTTTCTTCAACTATTTTGGACAACTCCAAAATCCTTTCATCACATTATCAAATTGAAGATTCCAGCTCCGATATGCTTACTTCTGCCCATGAATGGACAACCGAAGTTTGCATACATGTTTAGCATCCTCAGGATTACAAACCATTCTTAATGACACTATTAAGAACCATGGTTTTCTCATCCATCCATCAATTTCTCATTCGAAATTATAGTAATTGCTAAACGACCCAGAATAGATTTAGGCTTCGCCACTTGAGACAAACTCTCATGTGGTCTGTCGGAACTGTTTCACGACAAATCGAATCTGCTTAATATCTACTCTCTCATAAAACTCCATATACTATCAACATCCTAGATGCCATCAAGAAGATCTCCCAAGTCATTACCTGGTAATCGTATATGGATTTTATTTCGGATCATAAATGACTCATAGCCATTTCTCGGACTTAGGTCCACCATCTCTTCTTCGTAGTTCGTAGGTCTATCATATTCCATTAATATGACCTTCATAACATGATTGTCGTAACACACAGTGTGAAACACAACCTCGTATGCCTACGCTCTTAGTATGAGCTCAGAACATCATGATTTTGAATCATCAGCTTTTTCAAGCTGTGGAGCCTGACACCGAAAACACTTTCGATTGCGCCACTCTGATGTTTGGAGAGGAAGTTCACCAACTTCGTCTTGCTCTACTTTCTTTCTCACTTATACCCTCGGACAAGAAACTATTTCTTTCGCAAGGTATATCCCGGCAAAGATTTTGCCTATGTCGTGAGACATGTACCCAACTAACTCTTTAAGTAGGGTATACTACAAAGATTAATCCATTTTAGGTTCGATTACATCGAAACACTAAATTGCTGAAACGACAATCCAGGCTAAAAGCCACACCATTACTCATATGGCATTGTCTCCATGGATTCAAATGGTTTACCTATTTGCTAACGTGAGTGTTTACGTTTCTACCATATGACTCTAATGATCACAATAATTCGGTAAGAGATTTATTTACCACACACTATCCGATAGGGTGCGATTACGGCGCCCTAACACACCATAACACTATGGTGTTCCATGCGACGTAATTTGTGGAACTCTTCTCACAAGTCTTCCAATGATGTGCCAACATTATAACTCAAATCTTCATTCCTCGATTTGCATCGCGGGAATTTGATTTTCTTGTTAAGTTTATTTCCTACTTCATTCTGAACTTCGTTTGATCGAATCAAAAATTCAGACTAACATTCCCCGGAGTGGATATCCATATATCTACTCGGAATATTCATGAAGTCTATGAAATAAAGACTTCCACTACACGTTAAAGTACTTCATTGATTCACATACACCCATATGCATGATTCTCAACAAGCTATACTCAAAACGTTCAGTGAAGTTCACGAAATAAAGATCTCCACTACCCGTCAATTACTTCATTGAACCACATACATCTCCATGTATGACTATCAATAAGTTATATGCACGTTTTCCGAAAACGGTGTCACAGTTATTTTGCAAGTGTCAAAAGATCAAATCTTAGGACTTGTAGGTCCATCCAGTGTGGAGCTAATGCATATAACATTGACATGACTAAACGGTAGTGCCACACATATGTGGTGTCTTTATTAAGTTTGTATCCTTTGGCATTAATATTATGAATGTGGGAGCTTCTACCATCTAAATTCAAATCGGCATATGATCATTACTTCATAAATATAGGACACCAATTTGTCTCTATCATGTATGAACAAGTGTCTCGCTAGAGGAGACACACTCGTAACGATCATACCAACACCCGATCCTAAAGAATTTATTCAAAAGATAGATCTAGAGGGAGAGTGTCTATGGCCGTCACAACAACTTGACTACCGTTATCAACACGCAATGTCGCCTCATCCTTTTAAGCTACTCAAGCAGTAAACCTGGTTTTTCACAAAACATGACTAGTCCAAAACTTAGTCACTACTGCGAGTACTTGCTTAGCTAAAACATTCATAACATGTATATCATATATACACCATCATCATTGATGACTTCCGGCGATCTGTTTCATTTTCTTGATACTTCCACCGTAATCAAGAACCATGAAGGTGAATGATTCCCTTGCATGACATAGTCTATGACAGAGGATTTGCACTTGGCAACGATGTCCGTCATCCAGTGATCGAGCTGAGCGAGGCGTCTCAATGTTCATTAATCATGAACATATGTCATTAAGTATGACCGCCACGTGCTCACTCAATGTGTGCATTCTCTTCCATCTTGGTTGAGAAGACAATCAGTCAACGTACTGATAAACTTCATCAACCCAACGTTTGGGGTACCCCGAGTTTTAGCGACCATATCATATGTCCGTGATCCAATAACTCGTACCCACCGTTGGTTCTCTATGGCAGAGATCATAGCATACACTGGACTATGATGATATCATCCGCTCAAAATCCGATAATCCAAATTATCTTTTGCTAGCGGAATCTCCGGGTTTATCTCCTAGCGGTTATTGTAACACAAAGAGCCAACGGTTTAAACAAGGAGTATCCTCAAGCTAAAGCATAAAACTATGAAGTTTGGACCCAACCTTTTAAGTTTCTCAATCACAGGAATGCGCCTAATTTGAAAAGATGCTATCACAATGGTTAATATCTACAAAGGTTTGCAAAACAGACTCTGTTCATTATATTCTGAGTTCTAGTATTTTAGAAAATAACTATCCGAACTCCCACTTAAACGAACATCCCTCCTGATCGTTTAAGCGATTACACGACCCCCATCCATTGCACCACCCCTCATCATCAGAGCCGGCGGCACAACTTCAAGAGTAGACAAAATCGTCCGCCACACCAATTTTGTGACTCGTGCTCGACCTTTCGGTCTTCCTGTTCCGAGGCCATATTTCTGAATATGCTAGGCTCGCCACCAAAGACCTCCACGCTGACGCTTGTGCAACATGGCTTACACCCACTGTATGCGAACGACGAGATGTCTGACACCCGATCATCACGGCCTGCCTCATAACGTAGAACTTTCTTGGTGGTGCGCGTTGGAGGGAGAACACTAGTGGTATTTTGAAGGGATCATCTTATATAGCTACCACCGTGTAACTAATGTATACTATGCACACAATCACACAATATAAGATGCACACAAAACATCAAATGTAATGCAATGTGATATAGTCCATTGCGCCATGGTCTTCTTGGCGCCCGCAGTTTATAAACAATTTAATAAACCTACCTTGACCATATCACATAGCCCCTGCAAAATAAAGTTAGACGCTTCTACTTTATCTTTTGCATATTTTACGTGGCTTGGGGCTTTCGTAAATAGAACCGCTTCATACCTACGAACCTTATGACCACAACAACGATCCAATAATTGCATGTTTAAGCATCCCTTTCGGGCCCTCCATTGAAAATGCAAAGCCAACTAAAGAGAGAGAAACAGGCACCCGCCAGCCACAGATACGGTACAAGCCGTATGTCAGTAGTGGAACCAGTCTCGCGTAAGCGTACGCGTAAAGTCGGTCCGGGCCGCTTCATCAACTCGATGCCGCTGGAATCACAAGTGCACGCTAGAGGGTAGCAAATAACAGGAACGGTGCCCCCGTGCAAAACACGGGTTCTAACAGCGTACAGCTATATCTACGATAGATCGGCTCTGATACCACTGAAGGGGATCGTGTGCAGAAAACAAAAATTTCCTAGCAACGATATCCTTAAACTAGCCAAGATCTACACTATGCAGATATAGAAGTACGGCGGAGATCGGAATACATACCCTCGTAGACCGAATAGCGGGGATTACGCTCCCGCACAAGCGTTGACGATGAAGACGCCGTAGCCGACCTCTAGGTCGCGGAGAACTCGGCGCGACGAAGATGACGAAGATGACCCCGAGGTCGGGTGGAGGAAGTAGGCCTCCGAGTACCGCTAGCGCAGCACCTCGCAGGGAGTCGCACACATACGGTGGAGACGACGGCCTCCGAAGCTCCAGTCCAGGACGAGCAGCGGAAGACTTGGACCGGAACACCAGCAGCGCGGCAGCGGGCTATGGTGGAAGAGATCCCCCTCCTCTACTCGGCGCGGCTCCGTCAAGGGAACCACGAGATCGAGAGAGAAATTGGGAATTAATTGGTGAATTAAAAGGCCAGGGGTGCCCCTTCTTATATAGGCTCCCAGGGGGAGCCAACCTTGCCAGCCAGGCAATGTGGGACTATCCCCCATTGCCTGGTTCGGCCAAACCAGGTGCGCCGGCCCTAGGTGGGCCCCATTTGGCCCACCTAGGCCGGCCAAGCCTCCCCCACAAAGTTCCCTTGAGGGTTTTCCCCCCCATGGGCCTTCTTTCGACCAGAAGGCCCATTTAGGAAAATCAGCCTAAATAAATCCGAAAATAAATATATAAAATCATATTTGCATATTAATTACACTAATTAATATCAAACATAATATATATAATTTTTCCTAGCTCCGAAAACTCTTTCGGTGCTGCCCGATCTCCATCGGACCCCTCCCGGGACGCTCCCGGTGATCTCTTTCCTTTCCGGTTGTCTTGTCGAAACCCCTTAAGTGTGTTACCCTAGCGGTTCGATATAATATCAGGTATGATCAAGACTCCTCAATGATCAACGACTAACTCGTAGGCCGGGACCCCATGAATTAATCCCTGAGATATAACGAATGACTTTCATCTATCAAACCTGGACGTATAGTCTTAAACCCTTTGTCATGGCGATACTTAGCGTGTCCGAGTATCATTCTCAGATATCTCCATACCTAGCATGATCTCGTTACCGACATCGCTATCTTCTACTCGTCTATGATATTATGTCAGCTGGTGACCTAGTCACATGTTTGCAAACTCATTTGACATAATCTCACCGAGTGGGCCCTAGAGTATCTATCCGGCTATGCGGACTGACAAATCCCGCTGTTGACCCCTCATCTCAACTACCCCCTTCCGATACCCAAAAGTATCACCGTTATTGTCATACTAAATAAGATACGACGTTTGGTGCGATCAAAGTATCTTCCAGGAATAACAGTAAGAGTTGGTCTCACGGTCTTAAGGCGTAATGACTATGTCCTACAAATACTGGGTATGTCCATCACATCGTTACTCCTAACGATATGACTTCCGTTGCCGACCGGCGCCATGCCCTATGATCGGAAAACCTCGATCATCAATCGCGCAATGAAACTAGTCTTAGTAGAGGCTACTAGGGACCTGGTTGTTTATCTACCACACCTGTATTAATGTTTCCGCTTAATACAGTTATAGCATGGTATAAAACATATAATGAACGATTGGGATATTGCCAATAAACTATGTTTATTAAGTGCCTCTAGGGCATATTCCTTTCAGAAAGTGGCCAGAAATGCCCGAAATCACGAGTTTTTACTATGCCACTAGAGTCGTGGACCAGGGGTCACAGGGCTTTGAAATCTTCCCGGGACCCAAAAACCGTGTACTACAGACCACGAAAACGACCAGAAAGGCCTGAAATCATGAGTTTTTTATGATTTCGCAAAAATCGTGTGACGGGTCCCGGACCATTTAAATCCACGTCGGACCCCAAAACCGTGTGCTATAGGCCACAAAAATGGCCAGAAATGGCCAAAATCACCAGTTTTTACGATGCGAATAGAGTCGTGTACCGGGGGTCACGGGGCTTTGAATCTTCCCGGGACCCAAAAACCATGGACTATAGCCCACGAAAACGGCCAGAAATGACTGAAATCACGAGTTTTTTTGATTTCGCAAAAATTGTGTGACGGGTCCCGGACCATTTAAATCCACGTCGGACCCCAAAATCGTGTGCTATAGCCCACGAAACGGCCAGAAATGCCCAAAATCACGAGTTTTTACGATGCCACTAGAGTCGTGTACCAGGGGTCACGGGGCTTTGAAATTTCCCGGGACCCAAAAACCGTGGACTACAACCCACGAAAACGACCAGAAATGCCTGAAATCATGAGTTTTTTATGATTCCGTGAACATCGTGTGACGGGGTCCCAGACCATTTAAATCCACGTCGGACCCCAAAATCGTGTGCTATAGCCCACGAAACGGCCAGAAATGCCCAAAATCACGAGTTTTTACGATGCCACTAGAGTCGTGTACCAGGGGTCACGGGGCTTTGAAATTTCCCGGGACCCAAAAACCGTGGACTACAGCCCACGAAAACGACCAGAAATGCCTGAAATCATGAGTTTTTTATGATTTCGTGAACATCGTGTGACGGGGTCCCAGACCATTTAAATCCACGTCGGACCCCAAAACCGTGTGCTATAACCCACGAAAACGGCCATAAATGTCCGAAATCGCGAGTTTTTACGATGCCATTAGAGTCGTGTACTGGGGGTCACGGGGCTTTGGAATCTTCCCGGGACCCAAAAACCGTGGACTATAGCCCACGAGAAACGGCCAGAAATGCCTGAAATCACGAGTTTTTTATGATTTCGAAAAATCGTGTGACGGGGTCCTGAACCATTTAAATCCACGTCGGACCCCAAAAGCATGTACTATAGTCCACGAAACGGCCAGAAATGCCCGAAATCACGAGTTTGTACGATGCCACTAGAGTCATCTAACATGGGTCACGGGGCTTTGAAATCTTCCCGGGACCCACAAACCATGGATTACATCCCACGAAAACGGCCAGAAATGTCTGAAATCACGAGTTTTTTATAATTTAGCAAAAATCGTGTGACGGGGTCCCGGACCATTTAAATACACGTGGGACCCGAAAACCATGTGCTATAGCCCACGAAAACGGCCAGAAATGCCCGAAATCGTGAGTTTTTACGATGCCACTAGAGTTGTGTATCGGGGGTCACGGGGCTTTGAAATCTTCCTGGGACCCAAAAACCGTGAACTATAGCCCACGAAAACGGCCAGAAATGCCTGAAATCACGAGTTTTTTATGATTTCGCAAAAATCATGTGACGGGGTCCCGGACCATTTAAATCTACGTCGGACCCCAAAACCGTGTGCTATAGCCCACGAAAACGGCCAGAAATGCCCGAAATCGCGAGTTTTAACGATGCCACTAGAGTCGTGTACCAGGGTCACGGGGCTTTGAAATCTTCCCGGGACCGAAAAACCGTGGACTATAGCTCACGAAAACAGCCAGAAATGTCTGAAATCACGAGTTTTTTTATGATTTCGAAAAAATCGTGTGACGGGGTCCCTGACCATCTGAATCCACGTCGGACCCCAAAACCGTGTGCTATAGCCGACGAAAGTGGCCAGAAATGCCCGAAATCACGAGTTTTTACTATGCCACTAGAGTCGTGGACCAGGGGTCACAGGGCTTTGAAATCTTCCCGGGACCCAAAAACCGTGTACTACAGACCACGAAAACGACCAGAAATGCCTGAAATCATGAGTTTTTTATGATTTCGCAAAAATCGTGTGACGGGTCCCGGACCATTTAAATCCACGTCGGACCCCAAAACCGTGTGCTATAGCCCACAAAAACGGCCAGAAATGCCCAAAATCACCAGTTTTTACGATGCGAATAGAGTCGTGTACCGGGGGTCACGGGGCTTTGAATCTTCCCGGGACCCAAAAACCATGGACTATAGCCCACGAAAACGGCCAGAAATGACTGAAATCACGAGTTTTTTTGATTTCGCAAAAATTGTGTGACGGGTCCCGGACCATTTAAATCCACGTCGGACCCCAAAATCGTGTGCTATAGCCCACGAAACGGCCAGAAATGCCCAAAATCACGAGTTTTTACGATGCCACTAGAGTCGTGTACCGGGGGTCACGGGGCTTTGAAATTTCCCGGGACCCAAAAACCGTGGACTACAGCCCACGAAAACGACCAGAAATGCCTGAAATCATGAGTTTTTTATGATTTCGTGAACATCGTGTGACGGGGTCCCAGACCATTTAAATCCACGTCGGACCCCAAAACCGTGTGCTATAGCCCACGAAAACGGCCATAAATGTCCGAAATCGCGAGTTTTTACGATGCCATTAGAGTCGTGTACTGGGGGTCACGGGGCTTTGGAATCTTCCCGGGACCCAAAAACCGTGGACTATAGCCCACGAAAAACGGCCAGATATGCCTGAAATCACGAGTTTTTTATGATTTCGAAAAATCGTGTGACGGGGTCCTGAACCATTTAAATCCACGTCGGACCCCAAAAGCATGTACTATAGTCCACGAAACGGCCAGAAATGCCCGAAATCACGAGTTTGTACGATGCCACTAGATTCATCTAACATGGGTCACGGGGCTTTGAAATCTTCCCGGGACCCACAAACCATGGATTACATCCCACGAAAACGGCCAGAAATGTCTGAAATCACGAGTTTTTTATAATTTAGAAAAAATCGTGTGACGGGGTCCCGGACCATTTAAATACACGTGGGACCCGAAAACCATGTGCTATAGCCCACGAAAACGGCCAGAAATGCCCGAAATCGTGAGTTTTTACGATGCCACTAGAGTTGTGTATCGGGGGTCACGGGGCTTTGAAATCTTCCTGGGACCCAAAAACTGTGAACTATAGCCCACGAAAACGGCCAGAAATGCCTGAAATCACGAGTTTTTTATGATTTCGCAAAAATCATGTGACGGGGTCCCGGACTATTTAAATCGACGTCGGACCCCAAAACCGTGTGCTATAGCCCACGAAAAGGGCCAGAAATGCCCGAAATCGCGAGTTTTAACGATGCCACTAGAGTCGTGTACCGGGGTCACGGGGCTTTGAAATCTTCCCGGGACCGAAAAACCGTGGACTATAGCCCACGAAAACAGCCAGAAATGTCTGAAATCATGAGTTTTTTTATGATTTCGCAAAAATCGTGCCTCGGGGTCCCGGACCATTTAAATAATGTCGGACCCCAAAATTATGTGCTATAGCCCACGAAAACGGCAAGAAATGCCCGAAATCGTGAGTTTTTATGATGCCACTATAGTCATGTACCGGGGGTCACAGGGCTTTGAAATTTCCCGGGATCCCAAAATCGTGGACTATAGCCCACGAAAACGGCCAGAAATGCCTGAAATCACGAGTTTTTTGTATGATTTCGCAAAAATCATGTGACGGAGTCCCGGACCATTAAAATCCACGTCGGACCCCCAAACTCGTGTGCTATAGACCACGAAAACGGCCAGAAATGCCTGAAATCACGAGTTTTTTATGATTTCGAAAAATCAAGTGAAGGGGTCTTGGACAATTTAAATCCACGTCAGACCCTAAAACCGTGTGCTATAGCCCACGAAAACTTCCAGAAATGCCCGAAATTGCGAGTTTTTACGATGCCACTAGGGCCGTGTACCCGGGGTCATGGGGCTTTGAAATCTTCCCGGGACCCAAAAACCGTGGACTATAGCCGACGAAAACGGCCAGAAATGCTTGAAATCGCACGTTTTTTATGATTTTGAAAAAATTGAGTGACGGGTCCCGGACCATTTAAATCCAAGTCGGACCCCAAAACCGTGTGCTATAGCCCACGAAAACGGCCAGAAATTCCCGAAATCGCGAGTTTTAACGATACCACTAGAGTCGTGTACCGGGGGTCACGGAGTTTTGAAATCTTCCCGGGACCCAAAAACCATGGACTATAGCCCACGAAAACGGCCATAAATGCCTGAAATCACGAGTTTTTTTTATAATTTCTCAAAAAACGTGTGACGGGGTCCCGAACCATTTAAATCCACGTCGGACCCCCAAAACCGTGAGCTATAGCCCACGAAAACGGCCAGAAAAGCCCGAAATCGTGAGTTTTTACGATGCCAGTAGAGTCGTGTATCGGGGTCACGGGGCTTTGAAATCTTGCTGGGACGCAAAAACCGTGGACTATAGCCCACGAAAACGGCCAGAAATGCCTGAAATCACGAGTTTTTTTTATTTCGCAAAAGTCGTGTGACGGGGTCCCAGACCATTTAAATCCACGTCGGACCCCAAAACCGTGTGCTATAGCCCACGAAAGCGGCAAGAAATGCCCAAAATCATGAGTTTTTATGATGCCACTATAGTCGTGTACCGGGGGTCACGGGGCTTTGAAATCTTCCCGGGACCCAAAAACCGTGGACTATAGCCCACGAAAACGGCCAAAAATGTGCGAAATCACGAGTTTTTACGATGCCACTAGAGTCGTGTATCGGGGGTCACGGAGTTTTGAAATCTTCCCGGGACCCAAAAACCATGGACTATAGCCCACGAAAACGGCCATAAATGCCTGAAATCACGAGTTTTTTTTATAATTTCTCAAAAAACGTGTGACGGGGTCCCGAACCATTTAAATCCACGTCGGACCCCCAAAACCGTGAGCTATAGCCCACGAAAACGGCCAGAAAAGCCCGAAATCGTGAGTTTTTACGATGCCAGTAGAGTCGTGTATCGGGGTCACGGGGCTTTGAAATCTTGCTGGGACGCAAAAACCGTGGACTATAGCCCACGAAAACGGCCAGAAATGCCTGAAATCACGAGTTTTTTTTATTTCGCAAAAGTCGTGTGACGGGGTCCCAGACCATTTAAATCCACGTCGGACCCCAAAACCGTGTGCTATAGCCCACGAAAGCGGCAAGAAATGCCCAAAATCATGAGTTTTTATGATGCCACTATAGTCGTGTACCGGGGGTCACGGGGCTTTGAAATCTTCCCGGGACCCAAAAACCGTGGACTATAGCCCACGAAAACGGCCAAAAATGTGCGAAATCACGAGTTTTTACGATGCCACTAGAGTCGTGTATCGGCGGTCACGGGGCTTTGAAATCTTCCTGGGACCCAAAAACCGTGGACTATAGCCCACGAAAACGGCCAGAAATGCCTGAAATATCGAGTTTTTTATGATTTCGCAAAAATCGTGCCTCGGGGTCCCGGACCATTTAAATAATGTCGGACCCCAAAATTATGTGCTATAGCCCACGAAAACGGCAAGAAATGCCCGAAATCGTGAGTTTTTATGATGCCACTATAGTCATGTACCGGGGGTCACAGGGCTTTGAAATTTCCCGGGATCCCAAAATCGTGGACTATAGCCCACGAAAACGGCCAGAAATGCCTGAAATCACGAGTTTTTTGTATGATTTCGCAAAAATCATGTGACGGAGTCCCGGACCATTAAAATCCACGTCGGACCCCCAAACTCGTGTGCTATAGACCACGAAAACGGCCAGAAATGCGCGAAATCACGAGTTTTTTATGATTTCGAAAAATCAAGTGAAGGGGTCTTGGACAATTTAAATCCACGTCAGACCCTAAAACCGTGTGCTATAGCCCACGAAAACTTCCAGAAATGCCCGAAATTGCGAGTTTTTACGATGCCACTAGGGCCGTGTACCCGGGGTCATGGGGCTTTGAAATCTTCCCGGGACCCAAAAACCGTGGACTATAGCCGACGAAAACGGCCAGAAATGCTTGAAATCGCACGTTTTTTATGATTTTGAAAAAATTGAGTGACGGGTCCCGGACCATTTAAATCCAAGTCGGACCCCAAAACCGTGTGCTATAGCCCACGAAAACGGCCAGAAATTCCCGAAATCGCGAGTTTTAACAATACCACTAGAGTCGTGTACCGGGGGTCACGGAGTTTTGAAATCTTCCCGGGACCCAAAAACCATGGACTATAGCCCACGAAAACGGCCATAAATGCCTGAAATCACGAGTTTTTTTTATAATTTCTCAAAAAACGTGTGACGGGGTCCCGAACCATTTAAATCCACGTCGGACCCCCAAAACCGTGAGCTATAGCCCACGAAAACGGCCAGAAAAGCCCGAAATCGTGAGTTTTTACGATGCCAGTAGAGTCGTGTATCGGGGTCACGGGGCTTTGAAATCTTGCTGGGACGCAAAAACCGTGGACTATAGCCCACGAAAACGGCCAGAAATGCCTGAAATCACGAGTTTTTTTTATTTCGCAAAAGTCGTGTGACGGGGTCCCAGACCATTTAAATCCACGTCGGACCCCAAAACCGTGTGCTATAGCCCACGAAAGCGGCAAGAAATGCCCAAAATCATGAGTTTTTATGATGCCACTATAGTCGTGTACCGGGGGTCACGGGGCTTTGAAATCTTCCCGGGACCCAAAAACCGTGGACTATAGCCCACGAAAACGGCCAAAAATGTGCGAAATCACGAGTTTTTACGATGCCACTAGAGTCGTGTATCGGGGGTCACGGAGTTTTGAAATCTTCCCGGGACCCAAAAACCATGGACTATAGCCCACGAAAACGGCCATAAATGCCTGAAATCACGAGTTTTTTTTATAATTTCTCAAAAAACGTGTGACGGGGTCCCGAACCATTTAAATCCACGTCGGACCCCCAAAACCGTGAGCTATAGCCCACGAAAACGGCCAGAAAAGCCCGAAATCGTGAGTTTTTACGATGCCAGTAGAGTCGTGTATCGGGGTCACGGGGCTTTGAAATCTTGCTGGGACGCAAAAACCGTGGACTATAGCCCACGAAAACGGCCAGAAATGCCTGAAATCACGAGTTTTTTTTATTTCGCAAAAGTCGTGTGACGGGGTCCCAGACCATTTAAATCCACGTCGGACCCCAAAACCGTGTGCTATAGCCCACGAAAGCGGCAAGAAATGCCCAAAATCATGAGTTTTTATGATGCCACTATAGTCGTGTACCGGGGGTCACGGGGCTTTGAAATCTTCCCGGGACCCAAAAACCGTGGACTATAGCCCACGAAAACGGCCAAAAATGTGCGAAATCACGAGTTTTTACGATGCCACTAGAGTCGTGTATCGGCGGTCACGGGGCTTTGAAATCTTCCTGGGACCCAAAAACCGTGGACTATAGCCCACGAAAACGGCCAGAAATGCCTGAAATATCGAGTTTTTTATGATTTCGCAAAAATCATGTGACGGGGTCCCAGACCATTTAAATCCACGTCGGACCCCAAAACCGTGTGCTGTAGCCCACGAAAGCGGCCAGAAATGCCAAAAATCACGAGTTTTTACGATGCCACTAGAGTCGTGTACCGGGGGTCACGGGGCTTTGAAATCTTCCCGGGACCCAAAAACTGTGGACTATAGCCCACGAAAACGGCCAGAAATGCCTGAAATCACTAGTTTTTTATGATTTCGAAAAATCCGTGTGACGGGCCCCGGACCATTTAAATTCACGTCGGACCCCAAAATCGTGTGCTATAGGTCACGAAAACGGCCAGAAATGCGCGAAATCGTGAGTTTTTACGATGTCACTAGAGTCCTGTACCGGCGGTCACGGGGCTTTGGAATCTTTGTGGGACCCAAAAACCATGGACTATATCCCACGAAAACAGCCAGAAATGCCTTAAAATCACGAGTTTTTTATGATCTCGAAAAAATCGTGTGACGGGGTCCCGGACCATTTAAATCCACATCGGAACCCAAAACCGTGTGCTATAGCCCAGGAAAATGGCCAGAAATGCCCGAAATCACGAGTTTGTACGATGCCACTAGAGTCGTGTACCAGGGGTCACGGGGCTTTGAAATCTTGCCGGGACCCAAAAACCGTGGATTACAGGCCACGAAAACGGCCATAAATGCCTGAAATCACGAGTTTTTTATGATTTTGAAAAAATCGTGTGACGGGGCCCCGTACCATTTAAATCCACGTCGGACCCCAAAACCGTGTGCTATAGCCCATGAAAACGACCATAAATGCCTGAAATCGTGAGTTTTTACGATGCCGCTAGAGTCGTGTACCGGTGGTCACAGGGCTTTGAAATCTTCCTGGGACCCAAAAACTGTGTGCTATAGCCCACGAAAACGGCCAGAAATACCCGAAATCGTGAGTTTTTACGATGCCGCTAGAGTCGTGTACCGGTGGTCACGGGGCTTTGAAATCTTCCCGGGACCCAAAAACCGAGGACTATAGCGCACGAAAATGGCCAGAAATGCCTGAAATCACGAGTTTTTTATAATTTCGAAAAAATCGTGTGACGGGGTCCCTGACCATTTGAATCCACGTCGGACCCCAAAACCGTGTGCTATAGCCGACGAAAGTGGCCAGAAATGCCCGAAATCACGAGTTTTTACTATGCCACTAGAGTCGTGGACCAGGGGTCACAGGGCTTTGAAATCTTCCCGGGACCCGAAAACCGTGTACTACAGACCACCAAAACGACCAGAAATTTCTGAAATCATGAGTTTTTTATGATTTTGCAAACATCGTGTGACGGGTCCCGAACCATTTAAATCCACGTCGGACCCCAAAACCGTGTGCTATAGCCCACAAAAAGGCCAGAAATGCCCAAAATCACCAGTTTTTACGATACGAATAGAGTCGTGTACCGGGGTTCACGGGGCTTTGAATCTTCCCGGGACCCAAAAACCATGGACTATAGCCCACGAAAACGGCCAGAAATGCCTGAAATCACGAGTTTTTTTGATTTCGCAATAATTGTGTGACGGGTCCCGGACCATTTAAATCCACGTCGGACCCCAAAATCGTGTGCTATAGCCCACGAAACGGCCAGAAATGCCCAAAATCACGAGTTTTTACGATGCCAGTAGAGTCGTGTACCAGGGGTCACGGGGCTTTGAAATTTCCCGGGACCCAAAAACCGTGGACTACAGCCCACGAAAACGACCAAAAATGCCTGAAATCATGAGTTTTTTATGATTTCGTGAACATCGTGTGACGGGGTCCCAGACCATTTAAATCCACGTCGGACCCCAAAACCGTGTGCTATAGCCCACGAAAACGGTCATAAATGTCCGAAATCGCGAGTTTTTACGATGCCATTAGAGTCGTGTACTGGGGGTTCACGGGGCTTTGGAATCTTCCCGGGACCCAAAAACCGTGGACTATAGCCCACGAAAAACGGCCAGAAATGCCTGAAACCACGAGTTTTTTATGATTTCGAAAAATCGTGTGACGGGGTCCCGAACCATTTAAATCCACGTCGGACCCCAAAAGCATGTACTATAGTCCACGAAACGGCCAAAAATGCCCGAAATCACGAGTTTGTGCGATGCCACTAGAGTCATCTAACATGGGTCACAGGGCTTTGAAATCTTCCCGGGACCCACAAACCATGGACTACATCCCACGAAAACGGCCAAAAATCACGAGTTTTTTATAATTTAGAAAAAATCGTGTGACGGGGTCCCGGACCATTTAAATACACGTGGGACCCGAAAACCATGTGCTATAGCCCACAAAAACGGCCAGAAATGCCAGAAATCGTGAGTTTTTACGATGCCACTAGAGTCGTGTACCGGTGGTCACGGGGCTTTGAAATCTTCCCGGGACCCAAAAACCATGGACTATAGCCCACGAAACGGCCATAAATGACTGAAATTACGAGTTTTTTAAGATTTCACAAAAATCGTGTGATGGGGTCCCGGACCATTTGAATCCACGTCGGACCCCAAAACCGTGTGCTTAGCCCTCGAAAACGGCCAGAAATACCTGAAATCACGAGTTTTTTATGATTTCGCAAAAATCGTGTGACGGGGTCCCAGACCATTTAAATCACGTCGGACCCCAAAACCGTGTGCTATAGCCCACGAAAACGGCCAGAAATGCCCGAAATCGCGAGTTTTAACGATGCCACTATAGTCCTGTAACGGGGGTCACAGGGCTTTGAAATTTCCCGGGACCCAAAAATCATGGACTATATCCCACGAAAACGGCCAGAAATGCCTGAAATCACGAGTTTTTTTATGATTTCGCAAAAATCATGTGACGGAGTCCCGGACCATTTAAATCCACGTCGGACCCCCAAACCTGTTTGCTATAGACCACGAAAACGGCCAGAATTGCCTGAAATCACGAGTTTTTTATGATTTCGAAAAATCAAGTGAAGGGGTCTTGGACAATTTAAATCCACGTCAGACCCTAAAACCGTGTGCTATAGCCCACGAAAACTTCCAGAAATGCCCGAAATTGCGAGTTTTTACGATGCCACTAGGGCCGTGTACCCGGGGTCACGGGGCTTTGAAATCTTCCCGGGACCCAAAAACCGTGGACTATAGCCGACGAAAACGGCCAGAAATGCTTGAAATCACACGTTTTTTATGATTTTGAAAAAATTGTGTGACGGGTCCCGGACCATTTAAATCCAGGTCGGACCCCAAAACCGTGTGCTATAGCCCAGGAAAACGGCCAGAAATTCCCGAAATCGCGAGTTTTAACGATACCACTAGAGTCGTGTACCGGGGGTCACAGAGCTTTGAAATCTTCCCGGGACCCAAAAACTGTGGACTATAGCCCACGAAAACGGCTAGAAATGCCTGAAATCACGAGTTTTTTATGATTTCGGAAAAATCGTGTGACGGGGTCCCGGACCATTTAAATCCACGTCGGATCTGAAAACCGTGTGCAATAGCCCACGAAAACGGCCAGAAATGCCTGAAATCACGAGTTTTTTTTATAATTTCTCAAAAAACGTGTGACGGGTCCCGAACCATTTAAATCCACGTCGGAGCCCCAAAACTGTGTGCTATAGCCCACGAAAACGGCCAGAAATGCCTGAAATCTCAAGTTTTTTTATGATTTCGTAAAAATCGTGTGACGGGGTCTCGGACCATTTAAATCCACGTCGGACCCCAAAACCGTGTGCTATAGCCCTCGAAAACGGCCAGAAATGCCCGAAATCGCGAGTTTTTACTATGACACTAGAGTCGTGTACCGGGGGTCACGGGGATTTGAAACCTTCCCGGGACCAAAAAAACCGTGGACTATAGCCCACAAAAACGGGCAGAAATGCGTGAAATCACGAGTTTTTTTATGATTTCGCAAAAATCGTGTGACGGGGTTGAAGGGGATCGTGTGCAGAAAATAAAAAAATTCATAGCAACGATATCCTTAAAACATGCCAAGATCTATTATATGCAAATATAGTAGTACGAACGGAGATCGGAATTCATACCCTTGTAGACCGAAAGTGGGGATTACGTTTCCGCACGAACGTTGTCGATGAAATCGACGAAGCCGACCTCAAGGTCGTGTAGATGAAGCAGACCTCCGAGCACCGCAAGCACAGCACCGCGCATGGCGTTACACACGTACGGTGGAGACGACGGCCTCTGGAGCTCCAGTCCAGGACGAGCAGCGGAAGACTTGGACCGGAACACCAGCAGCGCGGCAGCGGGCTATGGTGGAAGAGATCCCCCTCTCAACTCGGCGCAACTCCGACAAAGCGAATCACGAAATCGAGAGTTTTTTTGGGAATCAATTGGTGAATAAAAGGCACAAGGTGCCCCTTCTTATATAGGCTCCTAGGGGGGAGCCAACTTGCCAACCAGGCAATGTGGGACTAATCCCACATGCCTGGTGCGGCATGGCTGGGTACGCCGACCGCCTAGTGGGCCCGTTGGCCCACTTGGGTCGGCCCCCAAGCCCCCCATCGAATTCCCCTCGGGAATTTTCCCCTCTTGGGACTAAATAAATTCGAAAATAAAAATATAAAATCATATTTAGAAATTTATTACACTAATTAATATCAAAAATATTATATATAATTTATTCTAGCTCCGAAAAATATTTTGTCGCTGCCCGATCTCCATTGGACCTCTCCCGGGACGTTCCCGGTGATCTCTTTCCTTTCGGATGTCTTGTAAAAACCCCTTAAGTGTGTTACCCTAGCGGTTCGATATAATAACAGATATGACCGAGACTCCTCTCCGATCAATGACTAACTCGTAGGCCTGGACCCCATGAATTAATCCCTGTGATATAACGAATGACTTTCATCTATCAAACCTGAACGTAAAGTCTTAAACCTTTTGCCATGGCGATACTTAGTGTGTCAGAGCGTCGATCATAGATATCTCCATATCTAGCTGACCTCGTTACCGACAACGCTATCTTCTACTCGTCTATGATTTCAGGTCTTCGTGACCTAGTCACATGCTTGCAAGCTCATTAGACATAATCTCACCGAGTGGGCCCTAGAGTATCTATCCTGCTATGCAGACTGGCAAATCCCGCTCTTGACCCCTCGTCTCAACTACTCCCTTTCGATACCCAAAAGTATCATCGTTATTGTGATACTAAATAAGATACGACGTTTGGTGCAATCAAAGTATCTTCCAGGAATAACAATAAGAGTTGGTCTCACTGTCAAAGGCGTAATGACTACGTCCGACAAATATGGGTATGTCCATCACATCGTTCTCCAACGATATGACTTCCATTGCCAACCGGCGCCATGCCCTATGATCGGGAAACCTCGATCATCGATCATGCAAAGAAACTAGTCTTAGTAGAGGCTACTACTGACCTGTTGTATACGCATCACACCCGTATTAATGTTTTCGCTTAATACGGTTACAGCATGACACAAAAACTTGTTATGAACAAACGAGATATGATAAAGAAATATACTTTATTGATTGCCTCTAGGGCATATCTCCTTCAGTCTCCCACTTGCACTAGAGTACAAATTAATCTAGATTACAACTTGGTAAATGCTTAACACCCATAGCAACTTGGTGTTTTTCATGCTTGTCAAGCGGAAGAGGCTTCGTCAGGGGATCTGCCACATTCAGATCCGTATGCACTTTGCAAATCTTCGCATCGCCTCCTTGTACGTACTATCGTATCACATGGAAGCGTCGGAGAATGTGTTTGGCGGTGGAGTGAGACCTTGGCTCCTTGGCATTAGCAATGGCACCCGTATTGTCGCAGAAGAGAATCACGGGGTCTTGCGCGCTCGGGAACACTCCAAGTTCAATGATGAACTTCCTCAGCCACACAGCTCCATTCGCGGCTTCGCAAGCAGCAATGTACTCCGACTCCATTGTAGATTGCGCGACGATGGGTTGCTTCCCACTTCTCCAGCACACGGCGACTCCATTCACCTTGAACACATAACCTGTCTGTGACTTAGAGTCATCCGGGTCTGAGAAAAAACTTGCATCTATGTAACCTGTTACGCCAAGTTCTTCATCGCAGCCACCATAGACAAGGAACATCTCCTTTGTCTTATTGAGATACTTAAGAATGCTCTTAACATCAATCCAATGCACTATTCCTGGATTACTCAGGAAACAGCATGTCAAACTTAGAGCCAATGCCACATCAGGTCTAGTACTTAACATTGCATACATAATCGATCATATGGCTGAACCATAAGAATGTTTAGTCATACCAGCCTTATCCTGTTCCGTTACCAGACACTGTACCTTTCGCAATGTTTTATTCTTGATAACCGGCAGAGAACCCTTCTTTGCCTTCTCCATACCGAAATGCTTCAGTATTTTATCAAGATAAGTACTCTGACTCAACGCTAATAGACGTCTTGATCTATCACGATAGATTTTAATGCCTAGGACGTATGCAGCTTCTCCTAAGTCCTTCATGGAAAATTTACTGTTTAAATAATCCTTCACGCTATTCAGAAGTTCCACATCATTCCCAATCAGCAATATGTCATCTACATATAGTGCTAAGAACACAACCGAGCTCCCACTCATTTTCTTGTAAATGCAGGTCTCTACCAAATTTTGGACAAATCCAAAACCTTTGATTACCTCATCAAAGCAAAGATTCCAGCTCCGAGATGCTTGCTTCAATCCATAGATGGAGCGTTGTAGCCTGCATACCTTGCCAACATTTTCTGGATCGACAAAACCTTCCGGTTGTACCATGTACAACTCTTCCTCAATGTTTCCATTTAGGAAGGCTGTTTTGACATCCATCTGCCATATTTCATAATCGCAATAGGCAGCAACTGCTAACAAAATCCGAATAAACTTCATCATCGTTACCGGTGAAAAAGTTTCATCGTAGTCAATCCCATGAACTTGTCAGAAACCTTTTGCGACAAGCCGAGCTTTATAGACGGTCACATTACCATGAACAACAGTCTTCTTCTTAAAGATCCATTTACTCTCGACGACCTTGCGCCCTTCGGGAATATCCATCAAAGTCCACACTTTGTTATCATACATGGATCCTATTTCGGATTTCATGGCTTCTAGCCATTTCTCGGACTCTAGACTCGCAATGGCCTCCTTGTAGATTGTAGGTTCGTCTTGTTCAATTAACATGACGGTGCAAACCATATTGCCATACCATTCTGGTGCGATACGAGATCTACTAGACCTACGAGGTAGAATACTTTCCTCGACAGTTTCTCCCACTCAATCTGGGGAGTTTTCGGAACAGCTTCCGTTGCGCCACTCGGAATTTCGAGTTCAGGATCAACGATCTCATCGAGGTCTACCTTCCTCCCACTTACTACTTTCGCGAGAAACTCCTTCTCTAGAAAGGTACCGGTCTTCGCGACAAACGTTTTGCCCTCAGCTTGGTTGTAAAAGGTGTATCCAACGGTTTCCCGCGGATATCCTACAAAGACGACTTTCTCCGACTTTGGTTCGAGTTTGTCGGGCTGTAGTTTCTTAACATACGCCTCACAGCGCCAAACCTTCAGAAACGATAACTTAGGCTTCTTTCCATACCATAATTCATACGGTGTCCTTTCAACGGATTTGGATGGAGCCCTATTTAAAATGAATGCGGCTGTTTCTAACGCATAACCCCAGAAGGATACGGGCAAATTGGTAAGAGACATCATAGATCGGACACTATCCAGTAGAGTACGATAACGTCGCTCGGACACGCCGTTACGTTGCGGTGTTCCGGTAGGCGTAAGTTGGGGTACGATGCCAAAACTCTTCAGATGTGTGCCAAACTCAAAACTCAAGTACTCTCCACCGCGATCGGATCGGAGGTGCTTGATTTTCTTGTTAAGCTGATTTTCAACTTCACTTTGAAATTATTTGAATTTTTCAAAAGTTTCAGACTTGTGTTTCATCAAATAGATATAACCGTATGTACTCAAGTCATCGGTGAAGGTGACGAAGTAACGATAACCATTGCGTGTCGATACGCTCATTGGTCCACACACATCTGTATGTATAACTCCCAACAAGTCTGACGCCCGTTCAACGAAACCTTTGAACGGTGTCCTGGTCATTTTTCCCATAGGCATGGTTCGCATGTATCGAGGGATCCAAAATCCGACGAGTCCAAAAGTCCATCGGAGTGGAGTTTCTTCATGCGCTTTATACCAATATGACCGAGACGTCAATGCCACATATACATGGCGGTATCATCACTACACTTAATCCGTTTGGCTTCTATGTTATGGATGTGAGTACTACAATCGAGATTCAACAAGAATAAACCATTACTCTCGGGAGCATCAACATAAAAGATATCATTCATTGAAATAGCACAACTTCTTGATACTGATTTAAATGAATAACCGTCTTGTAACAAGCAAGACCCACTTATAATGTTTACACTCAACGATGGTACAAAATAACACTTATTTAAAACCAAAACTAATCTTGATAGTAGATGTAGAGGGAGTGTGCCGACGGCCAACACGTCGACTCTCGATCCGTTGCCGACGCGCATCGTCACCTCATCCTTAGCCAGCCGCCTCTTATTCCGCAACTCCTCCTGAGAGTTACATATATGAGCAACAAAACCAGTATCAAATACCCAAGTGTTGCTATGGGCGGATGTAAGGTACACATCGATACCATGTATATCAAATATACCTTGCTCTTTGTCGACTATCTTGCCAGACTTCTTGTCCTCCAGTTACTTGGGGCAGTTGCGCTCAGGTGATCTGATGGTCACCACCATCTTCTCTAGCTTGATTTCTAATTTGGCCACTTCGAGCATCTTCAGGATTTCCGACAGGGGTTTTGACGTCCCTTTCGTGCCGTAGTCTATGATGGCGTTCTTATAGCTAGGGGGCAGAGAAATCAGCACCCTATCAATAATCAGCTCTTCTGGGATCACACTTCCCAGATCATTGAGGAGATGAACGCAGCCAAAAACTTGGCTAAGTGCTCACTTATATTGCCGTGCTCTTCCATCTGGGCTGAGAAGAAAAGCACGAATGCTTCGAACCTCTCAGCCTTGACTTGTCGTGCAAAAACAACCATGAGTTCGGTGATTATCTCATAAGCACCCTTGTTCTCAAAATGGTTTTGCGGGTCAGCCTCCATGGCAAAGAGCATGCCACTCTGGACATAAGAAGAAATCTCCGCCTTAACCTCATGGACAGTCCTTTCGATTTCTGAGGCGGTGTTTGGCAGATCACCTAAGGGGGCTTCAAGGATGTCGGCCACCTTGTGGGTTTCAAGAATGGACTTCAGGTCGTGGAACCAGGACACGAAGTTAGACCCATCGGTCTTAAGCTTTTCTTTCTCAAGGAACAGGGCTAGGTTAAAGGAGGGATGAGACATCTACAATGGAATTTGCAACAACATAAGACTTTGTTCATAATAATTTTGAGTTATAGTATTTTTAGAAAATAACTAACATAACTCCCACTCAAACGAACATCCCTCATGGTCGTTTAAGCGATTACACGACCCCCATCCATTGCACCACCCCTAATCGTCAGAGCCGACAGCACAACTTCAAGGGTAGACAATTGTCCATCACACCAATGTTGTGTCTCATGCTCGACCTTTCGGCCTCCATGTTCCGAGTCCATATCTGCATATGCTAGGCTCGCCACTATAACCTCCACGTACCGCTTGTGCAACATGGCTTACACCCACCGTATGCGAACGATGATATGTCTGACACCCGATCGTCACGGCCTGCCTCATAACGTAGAACTTTCTTGGTGGTGCTCGTTGGAGTAAGAACACTAGTGGTATTTTTGAAGTGATCATCTTATATATGACTACCGCCGCGTAACTAATATATACTAATATATATAATCACACAATATAAGATGCACACAAAATATCAAATGTAATGCAATGTGATATAGTCCATTGCGCCATGGTCTTCTTGGTGCCCGTAGTTCATAAACAATTTATTAAACCTACCTTGACCATATCACATAGCCCCTGCAAAATAAAGTTAGACGCTTCTACTTTATCTTTTGCATATTTTACGTGGCTGGACTTTCGTAAAAAGAACCGCTTCTTACCTATGAACTTATGACCACAACAACGATCCAATAATTGCATGTTTAAGCATCCCTTTCGAGCCCACCATTGAAAATGCAAGACCAACTAAAGAGAGAGAGACAGACACCCGCCAGCCATAGATACGGTACAAGGCGTATGTCAGTAGTGGAACCCGTCTCGCGTAAGCGTACGCGTAAAGTCGGTTCGGTCCGCTTCATCAACTCGATGCCGCTGGAATCAAAGGTGCACGCTAGATGGTAGCAAATAACAGGAACGGTGCCACCATGCAGAACACGGGTTCTAACAGCGTACAACTATATCTACGATAGATCGGCTCTGATACCACTGAAGGGGATCGTAGGTAGAAAACAAAAAAATTCCTAGCAACGATATCCTTAAAGCATGCCAAGATCTATTCTATGGAGATATAGTAGTACGAACGGAGATCGGAATACATACCCTTGTAGAACGAAAGCGGAGATTACGTTCCCGCACGAACATTGTCGATGAAGACCGATGAAGCCGACCTCAAGGTCGTGTAGAGGAAGCAGACCTCCAAGCACCGCTAGCGCAGCACGTCGCAGGGCGTTACACACGTACGGTGGAGACGACGGCCTCCGAAGCTCCAGTCCAGGACGAGCAGCGGAAGACTTGGACCGGAACACCAGCAGCGCGGCATCGGGCTATGGTGGAAGAGACCCCCCTCTCAACTCGGCGCAACTCCGACAAAGGGAATCACGAAATCGAGAGAGAATTGGTGAATTAATTGGTGAATTAAAAGGCCAGGGGTGCCCCTTCTTATATAGGCTCCCAAGGGGAGCCAACTTGCCAGCCAGGCAATGTGGTGCGGCATGGCTGGGTGCGGCGTCCCCCTAGTGGGCCCCTTGGCCCACTTGGGTCAGCCCCCAAGCCCCCACCGAATTCCCCTAGGGAATTTTCCCCTCTTGGTCCTACTTTCGCCCAAAAGGCCCATTTAGAAAAATCAGACTAAATAAATTCGAAAATAAATATATAAAATCATATTTAGAAATTAATTACACTAATTAATATCAAAAATATTATATATAATTTATTCTAGCTCCGAAAACTATTTCGTCGCTGCCCGATCTCCATCGGACCTCTCCCGAGACGTTCCCGGTGATCTCTTTCCTTTCCGTTTGTCTTGTCGAAACCCCTTAAGTGTGTTACCCTAGCGGTTCGATATAATAACAGGTATGATCGAGACTCCTCTCCGATCAACGACTAACTCGTAGGCCAGGACCCCATGAATTAATCCCTGTGATATAACGAATGACTTTCATCTATCAAAGCTGAATGTAAAGTCTTAAACCTTTTGCCATGGCGATACTTAGCGTGTCCGAGCGTCTATCATAGATATCTCCATATCTAGATGACCTCGTTACTGGTAACGCTATCTTCTACTCGTCTATGATTTCATGTCACCGTGACCTAGTCACATGCTTGCATGCTCATTAGACATAATCTCACCGAGTGGGCCCTAGAGTATCTATCCTGCTATGCGGACTGGCAAATCCGGCTCTTGACCCCTCGTCTCAACTACCCCCTTCCGATACTCAAAAGTATCACCGTTATTGTCATTCTAAATAAGATACGACGTTTGGTGCAATCAAAGTATCTTCCAGGAATAACAATAAGAGTTGGTCTCACGGTCAAAGGCGTAATGACTACGTCCTACAAGTATGGGTATGTCCATCAAATCATTCTCCAACAATATGACTTCCATTGCCGACCGGCGTCATGCCCTATGACCGGGAAACCTCGATCATCGATCGCGCAACAAAACTAGTCTTAGTAAAGGCTACTAGGGACCTGGTTGTTTACGCATCACACCCATATTAATGTTTCCGCTTAATACGGTTACATCATGACACAAAAACGTATTATAAACAAACGAGATATGATACAGAAATATACTTTATTTATTACCTCTAGGGAATATCTCCTTCAGGGGTCTCGGACCATTTAAATCCACGTCGGACCCCAAAATCGTGTGCTATAGCCCACCATGGGGGATGCAACACCTGCCGGCTGCCGCACTCCTCTGGTAAGTTTTGCTTTGTGGTCAGCCGTGCCACAACAGGCGGTTGCGGCTCTTCCCCCGGTAAGTGCTTACTTTCGTTTATCTCGCTTGATGTGTGTTAAATGTTCATTTAACTACTAGATTTTGCAATTACTTATTCTAATCATTAGATGTTGTCATGAACATGATATGTTTCATATAGCTATACTAAAATGAAGAATATCTAGACATGTCTCTTTAGTGCTGACATCAGTAATATAAATATAACCTTCTACAGTCTACACTAATACATGATCTGGTGACATGATTTCAATCCAATAATCAATGTACTTATCTATAATAACTTTTTAAAAATATATTATTGTAAAGAAAAACTTAAGCATCAGCGGAAAGATAACCTTAGCAATTCATAATTAAGGGTGAATCAAGGGTTAAGTTCTAGGGGGCTAGGCAAGTGATGAAACACAACTTGTTGTAAATGGCGCTTTAGTCTCTAGGTGTCACATAGACATACTGAATCCATAAAGCATGGGTTAAATTTTGCCAAATGAAAAAAATAGCATTCTAAAATTTCTAAGGTGGATTTTTTATTTAGACTATCCTGAAAGAGATATGCCCTAGAGGCAAATAAATAAGTAGTATTTATTGCATTATCTCATAAGTTTATAATAGGTTTGTGTATTATGCTATAACTGTATTAATCGGAATTATTAATACACGTGTGATACATAGACAACCAGGTCCCTAGCAAGCCTCTATATGAGCTAGTCCATTGGGCAACAGTTGATCGAGATTCCCGATCAAGGACAATGACGTCGGTTGACAATGGGGTCATCTTGTTAGTTGAATAAGGTGGTGGACATACGCAAAGTATTGCAATAAGATCGTATTACGATGTTTGTCATTTGCAATAGATAAGAGTATGATAGCTTATTCCTTAGACCGTGAGACCGTACTTATTGTTGCTTCGTAGGAGTGCTTTGAGAGCATCAAACGTTGTGTCTTATATAGCATGACAATAACGGTGTCCATCTTGGGTATTCCGAAAGAGCATCAAGACGTAAGGATCAAGAGCGGGATTTGTTCATTCTTGTAATGGAAAGATACTCTGGGCCCACTCGGTGATATTGCATCTATATAGCTGCGCAGCTTATGACTAGGTCATGGAGATGTAATATCGCAGACGAGTTAATAACCTTCGTCGGTAACGAGATTCAGCAAAGGCATCGGTGTGTCTACGATCATATCTCGGACAAGGTAGTATCGCAGAGACAAAGGGAATGAATATCATATTTATGGTTCAACGACGATATTCGTGGAATGCATAGGGGTCGTCATATATTTCCAGGTATCCCTGACGATCATTGGTGAGCGGAGTGTCTCGACCATGTCTGGAGTGTTCCCGAACCGTAGCGTAACAAACTTAAGGTCTTAGCGACGCTAGGCGATAGGTTCTGGAATTTTATAGGAATTTGTTGGAGAGAGAGAATTGATCCGGAAAGAGTTCCGGTGGTCCGAAAGGAGTTCCGGGGAGGTATAGAATGGTTCCAGGAATGTCCGAAAGTTGTTCGGGTGGTCCGAAAGAGTTTTCGGAGTCACGGGATATTGAATTATATATAAATATATTAATTATGAATTAATGGGATTTTTATATTAATTTAATATTAATTAAATAAAGGAAAAAGGGGGCTCCCACCTACATGGGCCCTAAGAGGGCCCAAGAGGGGGGAGCCGCACCCCACAAGGGGGTGGGCCCCATGGGGGTTCGGCCGGCCCATGGTGGGGTGCACCACCCCCCTCATCCTTTAGTCCCACATGGGGGAGCCAAGGGGTTTGCACACCCCCTTCCCCCTTTATATACCAAGGCATATTAATTGATTTAATTCATAGGAAAATCCAATTAATTCCCGATTTCTCTCTCGATCTCGTGGTTCCCAAGTCGGAGCCGCGCCGAGCTGAGGAAGGGGGTCTCTCTCCACCTAAGCCATACCGCAGAGCGCCGTTGCTCTGCGGGATTCCAGATAAGATCTACTCCTGCGATTTCAGCTGGATCTGAATGACCGGGAGTTGTCGCTAAGCTCCGTATGTTTGCGAGTGCTCGGAGGCTACTCTTTTGAGGAGCTTGGGCGACGTCGTCTCGCCCCCTGCAGCCTCCGCGCCACCCCCCTCTGCTGCCAGCGCACCAGCCCCGGTGTTGGCGCTCTGCCTTCTTCCGCCCGACGCCCGTCGACGCAGATCATCGTCGACACCCCGGCGTCATCGACTTCGACATCGCGGCAAGATCTTCGCGACCTCGAGGTCGGCTACGTACGACTTCATCGTCAACGCTTGTGCGGGAGCGTAATCCCCGCTCGGTCTACATGGAGGTAATGTAACCCGTTCCGCCAACGTTATCGCATGTACTAGATAGATAGATCCTGGCTAGTTAGGGTTTCGTACGCTAGAAAATTATTGTTTTATGCACCGTAAACCCTTCAGTGGTATCAGAGCCGATCTATGCGTAGTACTGCTGGTACGGTTAGAACTCATGTTGAATGAGGGCGTCTTTCTTATATTTGCTACCCTCTAGCGTGCACTTGCGATGCCTTCGGTATTGAGTTGATGAAGCGGCCCGGACCGACTTTACGCGTACGCTTACGCGAGACTGGTTCCACTACTGACATACGGCTTGCACCGTATCTGTGGCTGGCGGGTGTCTGTTTCTCTCTCTCTAATCGGCAAAGCATTTTCAATGGAGGGCCCGGAAGGGATGCTTAAACATGCAATTATACGATCGACGTTGTGGTACAAAGTTCGTAGGTAGGGAAGCGATTCTCTTACGAATAAGCCCATATGCCACGTAAAATTTGCAAAACTAAATAAAGCTAGAGGCGTCTAACTTTGTTTTGCAGAGGCGTTATTTCATGTGACATGGTTACGGTAAGTTTTGATATTACTCGTACTATCGGAGGCAATGGAGGGCTCTGTAGACTCGGAGCCATGCCGAGGCGCCAGGGGCCAGGCACATGGCGCCATGAAGGTCCAGGCGCATCGACCATGTCACATCGCACTTCATTGCATCATTATTGTGTGCTGTTGTGTGTGCATCCTATTGATTGCTTATATGCTAGATATACAACGGTAGCATCATAAATAGGATGATCCCTAACAAATACCAAAATTGTGTTCTCCCTCGTTGCGCACCACCAAGAAAGTTCTACGTTATGAGGCAGGCCGTGATGATCGGGTGTCACACATCTCGTCGTTCGCATACAGTGGGTGTAAGCCATGTTGCACGCGCAGGGTCTTCGAGGTTTGATTGGCGAGCCTAGCATACTCAGAGGTATGGCCTCGGAACACGGGAAGATCGAAAGATCGAGCACGAGTCACAGAGTTGTTGTGATCGACATGTTATGTCCACCTTTGAAGCTGTGCTGCCGGCCGTGATGATCGGGGGTAGTGTGGTGAATGAGGGTCGTGTAATCGCCATTATTATTTTTAGGGATAATAATCTTGGTGTGGTGTGTTTTTGATAATGAGATTATAGAACTAAAACTCACCTATATATTATAAACTTATCTTACCTCTTTTGCGATCACATCTGGAGACTACGAAACTACACTTCGGTTGCTTCCTCAAGAGCTCGGATTCTTCCTTAGAAGCCGACGGGTCCAACTTCATCAGCTGGTACATTTGTTTTAGAAACATTCTCCAAACACAACAAACATCATATATGTGCTAGAACATTAGTTAGGAGTTAGACCAGATGATTCTGATAGCAAGGAGGAAGATGATGAGTTCCGTAAGCATCATGACATGTTCATGGAAGTGACGATCGTCATGAGCGTATGCCTAGCACCTGAGTTGAAAGTTGTTTCAACACATGGAGCCATATGTCGTGATTGATGCGATCAGAGGTCACTTCAAAGATGAATTGAGTCTTGAGCAGTTCAGACAGCTTAGAAAGTTCCGGACCATTCACATGGGGAGCATACCTGTCTGGAGACTCAGTTGAAGAAGTTGTGTGACATCTACTTCAGCCTTACGAATATCTACGATTTCTAGATAGCGAACTCCAGTACAATGGAGATTGTGCTTTACCTCCTAGCTATGAATAGCATGTGCGTGAATATGCTATAGAGACACGGTGAGCTTCTTCACGTTCGTGAACAAGTTCAAATCTCTAAAAGTTGATTCATCGAAGAAGAGTTCTTCAACGCTATGATTAAAAGTGTTTGATAATTGTTCTGTTTGTGAAACAGTCCCTGATTATCACAAGTATGTGGCGAAGGGTGACGTGACAGTGCACAAGTGATGGCAAGTTAATGGCCAGTAGTGCTCACGTCCTCGAGATATCATATTAGTTATCATCAATAGTTTTTGATAAAACATTTTGTAATAGTGAGAATGTGATCTAGTTTGGTGTCTTGAATGTTACAAGACATAATTATTCATATAGAACACGTCAGTTGTTTTATGTTATGAAACAAAGCAGTTGTTTCATGTTATGAGTAATTTGCATCACATCTCAATTACATTATGCATATGATATACATTTATAATTGCGGGAATAATAAAATTATGTGTCCAAAGAGCAAACACCATCAAATTTAGTCATAAAGGCAATGAAAGAAGTAATGGATAATTTTGTTCCATTTAAGTATTTCGAGTGCCAAAATTGATTAAGTTTGAAATGCAGTATTGAAGTTGCAATACTAGAGGAAATTGATTGAGAGTCACTTTTAATGATTAAGCAATGGTGTTTTGCTTGATCCGAATTCTTCTATGATTTTGGTAAATAGGAGTATTTGCCTGATAAATTATGGAGTCTGAAATTAATTTGATAATAGATCAAATGGGGTTTTTCAGAAGAAAGATTAGTGAATATTGTATTCACAAAATTCGATCAAAGGACAATATTTTTGAATTATGGTTTCAACACAAAAGACTTGTGGAAATTCGTTTCACAATATTATAATGTCATATATGGTGATATGTGGGGAGTTATAATCATGCTCTATTTTAAATAAAGTGTGGTCTGTCAGAATCAGTCTTAGAATCTCCTAATATGTTCGAAACATTATAGTCGATGTCCACTTTAGAAAATAGATATTTTTCTCAATGAGAATTCGTAGGATCGACAGTAGTGTCGACATGTATATGATTATGCGATAATTCGGAATATACATGAGTGGTTCTTTGTAGATTGCTCGCATTGGATGAGAGTGTATTCCAAAACCAAATAGAAACAAAACTTAGTTTGTTGTCTATGTAATTCCGAGGAAAATATGATTTTTCGAATTATGGTTTATGGATTGGAATTAGAAGTTTGGAATAAAGTGTCAGACTTATGTTGGAAGGTGTTCTAAAGAGTATATGTCTGCTAATGAAAGTTTAGTGATTAAGAGTGAGGGAGACTAGAAAATTGTTTTCTGCTTGCAATCCTCTTCATAAAGATCATAATATTTTCATGAAAGAAACTTCTAAATAAAGTGTTGTTATGTTTAATATTGCTGTCAGGTCACAGCACTGTATTAAGTGTTTCGGATCTTGTTGACAGATCAAGGTGCACTATACGAATACAAAGAAAGTTGAGAAAATATCGGAATACGAACAAAGGCTTTTTGAGTATGGAAATCCAAAGTTGCATTTGAAAGGATTAAGAGAGTAATTGTTGCTGCAATTCTTATTAGAGGAATAAGATTGTTTAATCGTCATATAAGGTGTTATATGATAAATGTGACTGTAAGAAAGACGCGGTAGCATGTCTTGTCAAGAAATGTGTCTTGCACAAGATCAAATTTGTTGACTACATTTATGTAGACATGCTTGAAGTCTGAGGGATTTGTATTAATGTAATACTGTAGTTTGTATTAAATTCGAATTGATAGTGGATCAATGATTTTGGTTTGACCAAAATGTCGATTTAAGTGGGAGTCATAGTTAGTTCACTCAGGTGAAATATGTGAAGAGCATATTTTTGAGTGGGAGCTCAGGAACTCAAATATGTGGATGACACGTTTTTGAGTGGGAGCTCGTGTTATCAAATATGTAGAGACATAATTTGAGTGGGAGTCGAATTCACCTATGTAGTTAACACATTGTGAAACTGTATCAATAGAATAGGATGAAGTTGTGAAACTATTTGAAAGTTAGTGTCTATTTTGAAATAGAACGGGAATTTTAAATAGTTAGTCGAGTTGTTTTGGATTATATCTGAGGAGTCAGAATAGAATCGAAAGGATGGTCCTTTGGAATCCAATTGATCATTAAGAGTAATGATGCGTGAAAGTAATGGTTGTATGACATGTGGGTCTATTATGTAATATTAGACATCATACAGAAACCTTATTATCTGCTCGATGAAATATAACCGATGTTCTTGGAATAAAGAGCAGTTATGAAAGTAAATTTGGAATTTACTGGAAGTAGAAGTGCGTTAGTTAAGGGATTGACATTTGAATGTCAAGTTTTCTACATTGGTGTGAAAGTATGTAGATATCGCGAGTTTGTAATTGTTACAAGGGGCTCTGCATGGCTGAGTGTGTTTTTCCAAGGCAGTTATCTGGTTAGTATAATCAGAGTAAGCGCTGGGAAGCAGAAGTCTCACTTAGTTACGGTATTTGTATATGTGTTGTTAGACAAACATGGTGATATCAAGCAAGTTGATACCAGTGAATCGCAAAAGCATGTACAATCATGGATTGTGCAGTAACACTTTTCCACAAGCAAGCATTATCAAATGATTCTTATTTGATAAGGGATTCTGATAAAGTAAAATGCAGCTAATTTATTTGTACTCTAGTGCAAGTGGGAGACTGAAGGAGATATGCCCTAGAGGCAAATAAATAAGTAGTATTTATTGCATTATCTCATAAGTTTATAATAGGTTTGTGTATTATGATGTATTAATCGGAATTATTAATACACGTGTGATACATAGACAACCAGGTCCCTAGCAAGCCTCTATATGAGCTAGTCCATTGGGCAACAGTTGATCGAGATTCCCGATCAAGGACAATGACGTCGGTTGACAATGGGGTCATCTTGTTAGTTGAATAAGGTGGTGGACATACGCAAAGTATTGCAATAAGATCGTATTACGATGTTTGTCATTTGCAATAGATAAGAATATGATAGCTTATTCCTTAGACCGTGAGACCGTACTTATTGTTGCTTCGTAGGAGTGCTTTGAGAGCATCAAACGTTGTGTCTTATATAGCATGACAATAACGGTGTCCATCTTGGGTATTCCGAAAGAGCATCAAGACGTAAGGATCAAGAGCGGGATTTGTTCATTCTTGTAATGGAAAGATACTCTGGGCCCACTCGGTGATATTGCATCTATATAGTTGCGCAGCTTATGACTAGGTCATGGAGATGTAATATCGCAGACGAGTTAATAACCTTCGTCGGTAACGAGATACATCAAAGGCATCGGTGTGTCTACGATCATATCTCGGACAAGGTAGTATCGCAGAGACAAAGGGAATGAATATCATATTTATGGTTCAACGACGATATTCGTGGAATGCACAGGGGTCGTCATATATTTCCAGGTATCCCTGACGATCATTGGTGAGCGGAGTGTATCGACCATGTCTGGAGTGTTCCCGAACCGTAGCGTAACAAACTTAAGGTCTTAGCGACGCTAGGAGATAGGTTCTGGAATTTTATAAGAATTTGTTGGAGAGAGAGAATTGATCCGGAAAGAGTTCCGGTGGTCCGGAAGGAGTTCCGGGGAGGTATGGAATGGTTCCAGGAATGTCCGAAAGTTGTTCGGGTGGTCCGAAAGAGTTTTCGGAGTCACGGGATATTGAATTATATATAAATATATTAATTATGAATTAATGGGATTTTTATATTAATTAAATAAAGGAAAAAGGGGGCTCCCACCTACATGGGCCCTAAGAGGGCCCAAGAGGGGGGAGCCGCACCCCACAAGGGGGTGGGCCCCATGGGGTGTTCGGCCGGCCCATGGTGGGGCGCACCACCCCCCTCATCCTTTAGTCCCACATGGGGGAGCCAAGGGGTTTGCACACCCCCTTCCCCATTTATATACCAAGGCATATTAATTGATTTAATTTATAGGAAAATCCAATTAATTCCCGATTTCTCTCTCGATCTCGTGGTTCCCAAGTCGGAGCCGCGCCGAGCTGAGGAAGGGGGTCTCTCTCCACCTAAGCCATACCGCAGAGCGCCGTTGCTCTGCGGGATTCCAGATAAGATCTACTCCTGCGATTTCAGCTGGATCTGAATGACCGGGAGTTGTCGCTAAGCTCCGTATGTTTGCGAGTGCTCGGAGGCTACTCTTTTGAGGAGCTTGGGCGACGTCGTCTCGCCCCCTGCAGCCGCCGCGCCACCCCCCTCTGCTGCCAGCGCACCAGCCCCGGTGCTGGCGCTCTGCCTTCTTCCGCCCGACGCCCGTCGACGCAGATCATCGTTGACACCCCGGCGTCATCGACTTCGACATCGCGGCAAGATCTTCGCGACCTCGAGGTCGGCTACGTACGACTTCATCGTCAACGCTTGTGCGGGAGCGTAATCCCCACTATCGGTCTACATGGAGGTAATGTAACCCGTTCCGCCACCGTTATCGCATGTACTAGATAGATAGATCCTGACTAGTTAGGGTTTCGTACGCTAGAAAATTATTGTTTTCTGCACCGTAACCCCTTCATATCCCACCAGTCTTGTTTGCATTGAAAGTGACAAAGTGTGCCCCACTTTCGAGAAGAATGCCCCCACCATTTTGGCAGTAGGCCAAACTCATCTCAGTAATTTTGTTTGGGCCTCATGCCTACTATATATATAATATATAATACATAATATATAATACATAATATATAATATGTATAAGCTAAATTCTTTCTACTCCCGGGTGTAACTACACCCATGTCTCATATACCATCTTACGGAAGTATTTGTCATACTTTATCCGTTTGAGTATGTTCATATACTATATCTAAGATAGACCAAAACAAGTTTTATGAAAAAATTGCAACTGTGCTAATATTTTACACTATATACTTAAAATACCGTCATATATGCATATAAAAGAGAAGTATGTAGAATTTTTGTACATACTACCTAAAAAGAAGTATTTATAGTATTAAATAGCATTATATACTCCATACTACATGTTACATACCTCCCGGTATGATATACATTCCATACATGTATGAAATACAGATGAGTGTAGCTACACCCAGGTATAGTATGAATATGTCCATATATATAATATAATATATATAATATAACGAAAATAGCTGGCTACCCACGATGATAGGTGCACAATATGCGATAGGGAATGAATTTACGCAGAGACAGTGCAGTGCCATAGCTAACAAACATCCAACAGAGCTGGCTATCATCGTCATAATGAGAGCACGCAGTCCGACACACGTCATTCAGGCAACCATCCCGCTAGCGATGACCATGCCCTTTGCATACTGTAATTGAGAATCACGCTGCTCCCGTGGTCGGGAGAGAAAACACCACATGAGACTCATGCATGCACCACACGAGAATCATGCATACACCACTATACAAAACACTCATGTTTTATATTTCACTGCGTGCAGACAATAAATAACGTGATAGATCCCATATGCTTGAAAATGCTTGATGGAGTAAGTTCATCTTGTTCGGTTTTTGCAATGAACCGTATGCCTTGTGTATTATGTATGAAACTTTGATTCAAAAAATTAGTCTCGCACACATTTGAACAATTTGGTTGGGTTGTCGTACGACTTGTGTCACCGGTGGCGAATATGAGTCCATGTCCAAGTCGTCGAGTAGGTGTGCAACATCGACGACAATATGGAGATGAGTCACCGGCGAGTTGCGGCACTGGTGGTGAACATGTAGCAGGGAGCATGTCATGGCGGCATGCTCGTGTTGAAGGCGTAGGAGGTGCACCTCTCGTCAAAGGCCAGCGGCGGCAACGACAATCTTGTCCCGACAAGATGGCAATGGAGCCCGTCTGCGTGTTGCACCGATGACATGGACGGCCATGGGCTTGAAGAGAGGAATAGGTACTAACAAGATTAGGGAGGTGATTGTTGGAACCAATCTTGTTAGTTAGGACTTCATCATGTATATTTTCAGTTCATGCATGGAGTTGGGCCATGAAACTTGAAGCTGCGTGATAGTTGCAGCATGCATGCATCGTTAAGAGCTCATGTACCGAGTCAAGTGGTGGACGTAGAGAAAGAAGCAAGCTAGTTGTGGCGTTGTGAGCTTCCAGTGGTCTGCAAGAGGATTTTGTAGTGGCTAACGTGTGTGTAGCTAGCTGTGAGAGAAAAGTGCATCAAAGCCGTTGTGGCCTGCGAAAATAAATTGGCTACCTCTTCCAACGAAATCATGCCCGTAGGCTTCACGATATTCCCGTGGCCAAAAGTGTACAACACTGATGCCCAGCCGGTTTAGATTACGTGCGACATCCAGTAGCGGGCAGCACGGAGCTTATGTTTACACAGACGTTAGGATACACGCACAGTGCTGCCGTGCGGCGCCAAGCATGCTCCGTTTGCCTCCTTTTACACTGCTTATTAAGTGGGCTCTCCACACTTAATCCTACTGTGTACAGCCTATGCGCAGCTATCACCATGGGCAGCAAATCTACGTTGTATAATATAATATATATATCCTACTATACACTATATATGAAAGTTCATCGAATTCACGCCCAGTCCTTCGTCCACGTCGTCCTTTCTTCACCAGCCGTCCGATCGGCGCGTTGGACGGCTGAGATGCACCCAAAACCAACTCCAAAAAACTCATTACTGTAGCACGGCCCTCTAGACCAATCATGGGGCGCCACGTCGCCCGGTAGCCCGCCGGTAGTCTCCGGTTTCCACCGGTCACCGTGTATCTTTGTAGAAAAGCCACTCGGAAAACAGAGCCTCAACCCACAGTCCAACTTCCAATACATAGAAGGACCTATTCGTGATTACAGAAAACCTCAGAAGCTTTTTTTGCAAAACAACCCCGAGACGCCCCCACCTCCTTCTTCTCTCCTGCGATTCGGAGATCGCCGCCGCCGCTATGGGCCTCCCCGCTCAGACATACGGACGCGGGGAAGTGCGCCGCCACGTCCTCTCTCTCCCCGCCGGAGATCCGGAGCTGGGGTGTCACAGGCGCGCCGGATTCGTCTGCGCCGCGCTCCACGGCCGTCGCCGCATCAGCGTGCCGCCGGCGACGCTCCAGCGTCCTATGGGCAGCGGTGCCGCCACCTAAAGACAACCAGAGTCGACGCGCGCCGAACGCGACCAACCGCGCGTCGTGGGTCGAGCTGGTTCACCGCCGGCATGCTCAGCGCCACCGCCACCGCGTCCGACAGAGCTGGTCGACGGTGACATCATCACGACGCCACTGTGGGTCCCGCATGTCAGCCTCCTCACCTTTTTCTGAGGAAAAAAACAACAAACAATTAATTCGGGTATAATAATAGGTTTAAATATAACCACCAAAAAAAAATAGAAAATGACCACACAAAAAAAACCTAATTACCTATGGCAAAAATTTTTTTGGAAGTTTCAAAATGGTATGAGTTTAATCAAATTTCAAACTTCATAACTTTAGATACATCCATCAGATAATTAAGAAAAACATATCAAAATAACCATACTATTTTTTTTACAACAAAATGCAAAATATTTTATAAACTCATAGCGGTGTAAATTTAGACAAATTTCAAATTCATTTCCTACAATTATAGATTAAATATAACTTTAAATATACACACCAGGAAAAATATGAAAAAATATTTGAATGACCATAGTAAAACAAACTTTTACTTCCACTTTTTCTCTAATCCCCACATACTTATCCCTACACATAAAAAAACGACACCTCTTTCCAACAAAAGAATTTCAAAAAATTATAATATTTTAGTAACCACAAATATAACACAGTGTATCACCGCGCCATATTGGCTAGTATATAATAGCGCGCAGCGTCAGCACTGTTAATAGCGAAGTTACTGTTCATGTCCAATTTCTTCCAATCCTTGGTCGACACGTATGGATCGGTGGGCGAAGGGTTGCTACACCGTCCGCCTTGATCCGCGCCATCCGTGGCAGATCTGACGGTCGGAGTGGCTGTTTTGCACAAAGGCCCTCACGTTTGCTCCAATCCCTAACCGGTCCTACGGTATACAAGACTAGACCAAAACCCTAAATTTCAATCGTCCCCATTTTCCCCATCCCAGCTCCTACCCGACGCGACCGCCTCCACCCCGCCGCCGCCGCCTAGGAGGACAGCGACGAGAAGGTACACATGCGTGCAGTCGCCGCCACGGCGGAGGCCGGCCTCCTCGCCTCGGAGTGCGCGCGAGCGCCCGACAGCGCGGATCCAGACTGGGACAGCGGGAGGAGATGGGGCGGCGCTGGAGACTATATGGAGGTCGGGCACGCCGGCGGGCGGCACTGGAGACTATATGGAGGTCAGGCACGCCGGCGGGAGGCGCACGGACACATGGTGGCGGAAGAGGGGACCGCAACGGCGAGGCGGTCGCGGAGAGGTCGACCACCCGCAGGGTCGGCGCGCCGGCGCAAAGGTCGGCCACCGCGGACCACGCCTCATGCTTCCATATCCCGCTCGCCGCGAGCAACCATCCAGGCTCCAGCCGCGCCGCGCCGCCCCACCTCCATCTGCATCGGTCCTTCTCTATCCACGCGTATGGTCGTCGCCCTATTCCTCTAACATCTTCCTCTCTAGTGGCGACAATGTCTGAGATAAAAAAGATGTGATTTTCCCCTTCCGGTGGCGCTGGATGTGCTGCGGCGGCGCTGAGTCTTCTGAGGTGGTCCTCAAATCGTGGTGGTGGCCTGCGGGGATGGACGTGGGCCAACAAGACGAAGATGAACTACTACCGGAGCTTCTCAGCAAGCTACTGCTGCCTCTCGGTCCTCGCGGCACGAGGGCGACAATGAGGCGCTGTGACGAGTGGCGCTGGAGAAGCTGCGCAAAGTGCTAGGCGTGGCGTCTATGTAGTTTTGTGTGTGCAGCGTGCAGGAGCAAGGAGAGAATGTTTCTGGACTTGCACCTGGTGCTCGAGACCCGGGTCGAGCAGCACATCTGCTCCATGGACGAGGCCAACTTCCGATCCCTGCTCCAAGTCCTCCACCCTGTGAGTTATCCTGCCCCTACCCTTACTCTTATTAATCTAATCTGGCATCTAATTTTGCTCATATGTGGTATAGGTTACACATTCAGCTAACCCGTATAGAATTTCATGGTTCCTGAACAATATTTATCCGCTATAATTCTATAAATCGTACGTCTTCTTTGTTCCTGCACTTGCACGTTTCCTGCCCGGGTGAGTCAAATTGGCCCTGAGCCATCTCACCACTTTACCTCTACTGTTTGATTAGATTTGAATGATAGTCTTCAGTAAATCCATGTATTTCCACCTTAGTCCTAAATATTCTTCTGAATACTTCCTCCTCTCATTCTGTCGATGTAGGAATTAATTTCTGAAACTCCTTACAGTGAACTGATTAAAGCAGTATTGGCAGTTTATTTACAGTGAACTCCTTACAGTCATCGTAATTAAATTGCCAATACTGCTTAGCACAAAGTGCTTTACTTCCTATGCATGATACTTAGTGTCGTTGATTCCTTTTGCATGAACTGATTAAAGGTGGAACCTGTCGTGCCTTCTAATTTGTAAATCAATTGTTTTTTGCCTCTTTGTTCCAACAACTTAACAACCACTCAGACATATGGAAGATAAAATCTGCTAATAAATTGCAAGATATATAAGTTAGTTTTACTTCATATCAATTCTGCACTATTAAAAGAATGTTTGTCGAGCCTGACATCTAAGGATATGAGATCTTGGAGAAATATAGAAAATTAATTATCCTTCATACGAGTATAATGTTCTTACTGACAACCACCCATGCTTTGATGAACAACAATGTTCAGAGAAACAATTGATGTATTTATATACTGACTACTTGCTTCGAGTTATTTTTAAATGGCTCCTGGCATATTGTACTTCCAACGCTTCTTCATAAAGCTTCAGTTAAAAGAATATTCCTTCATATCAATTTCGGTTTTTCTTCTACGGTTCAGCAAGTTAACGCATGATGGGAAGATGGGCTTTTTTGTTCAAGCTAGCTTCATCACACGCCATGTTAAAATATACTGTTTGTTCCTTATAACCGGTGGTCATCAGATGGGTTAGTCCTTACTGATGGAGATGAATTTAAGTCAAGGCCTCAAGGTTTCTATTTAGGCTACATTAGGCTATTCATGTACTGTTTATCTTCAAAAATAATTGTACCTCACATAAACACACATATGAGGGAAGTTCACGTTTCTATTTTATTTTCTATTGGAAGCCAAAAATTTATACCGTGCTTCTATTTTCTTGACAGCTTTGTATGTACCAAGAATCTGTAAACCTAATCTGAAAAGGTATGCATCTATGGAGCTGAAGTAAGGTTTGCTTCCCTACGTACTCCTGAAGACACAAGAGGTACATTGGAAAACAAAGTTAATCTGACATGAGCTGGAAAATTATTATTCAATTTAAAGACAAGAGAGATATTTCTGGTGACTTCTTATTACTTTAGATATGGTATTTGTCATATGACAAATAACTGAGCTCAGCTAAAATCATTGATCTCCCAAAAATTCTATCAAATTGGATTATTACCGACATTGATAAATAACTGAGTTTTCTGTGTTATCGAACAATACATGAGTTTTTGTGTTATGGGACAGTAGATTTAAATAGATACAAGCTCTATCCATTACGAGTTTACAACTGATCCTTAAATGTTGAAGAGTTGTTTATTTTTGTTCCTTATGCTATTTTAGATGCCGTCTATTTAATTTACACGCAAGTTAATGTTAGTTGTTCGTATGTTGAAGAGTTGTTTATTTTTGTTCCTTATGCTATTTTAGATGCCGTCTATTTAATTTACCCGCAAGTTAGATGTTGAATTTGATTTGGAAATTTAAATAAGCAAAATGATCACGCTGCTAAACAGAATCTTCTATTTATAAAGTCCTACTCTTTTTTTAGAAGGTCAGGTCCTACTTAATTATAACAATTGTGCACTTTTTAATTATGCATTTGTATGCCAGTGACACATCTTGCGTCCTGGAGCACGATTAAATTATCTACTCATGGAAGCTTATGAATAGAAGGGAGTACTCATGGAAGCTTATGAATAGAAGGGAGTGCAACATGATTTCTATAAGAGGTACCACATGCAGCCTTCTCATATTTTTATTCATTCTCTTTTTATGAGAGTCATCTCTGTCAGTTTAGGTGTTCATCAGGTGTTAGGTTCAGACCAGTGGTAGTTAGCTGGAGTTACTGATTCTTAGTACAAGGCAATGGGCATGTTTGATTTGCTTTTGAATCAATAGAACAGAAAAATCAGCATGATGTACACTGCACCGAAAACCATTCTGTTCATGTGGATCTTATACAGTAGAGTGTAGTGTACAACAGAGATTAGATACTTTAATTCCAGTTCATGATTGGATATCTTTTGCTCACTGCCCTTCCATTGTTTTTTTGTGAAAGTTAGTAAATGTTGCTAAATCAACCACCTATCTGATATTCAGCAACTTTGAGAGAGTATTTTATTTATTTCCTTTTGGCCATTTGTTGCACAATTTATTTTTACTCAGTGGAATAGAATCAGTTTTTTTAACAGGGTATTGGTAGACTAGATGAACATGAATCGTGATGTCTGTGCTATTATTTTGGTTAATTTCTGCAATTCTATATATGCAATTTTTAGATAAGTTTCATGTATTCATGTTCAACTTATTTCTTCTTCTAATGACAGTTTAATCCACTAATCATTTTCAGCTAACAACCACACGGGCGCGGCGTATGCCGCGCTAAGTTGCCTAGTATATATATAATATAAAGGACGGCAGAAACCGCCCGATCTCAGCGCCCCTGGCACTGTCATCCTATTTTCTACCAATAGGAGCGCGCCACATCACCCTTTTTACAGAAACATGCCTCGAAGATCCAGTCAACGCTCCACAGTCCACGAGTTTACGCTGCAAAGGACCTAGGCGTGAATACGGGAAACATCACATGCTTTTTTGCAAAAAAAGACACCGCAAAATCCTCCGCCCTCTTTCCTCCCGCGACCCGGGGTCGCCGCTGCCGTGCCGCGGCGCCACCTCGCATCTGCCCGTTCAGATCGAGCAGCGTGGGGAGCTCCGCCGCCGCGAGCTATACCTCCTCGCGAGCAGGTGGGGAGCTCCACCTCCTTCCTTCCCGCCGCTGGCGCCGAACGAACCACCGGTGCAGCAAGCTCCCTGAAAAGCACGCGGACTCACAGGGCAGCCCACGGTGCTGCCACCTCCAACCCGACAAGCACGACCAGGATTGAGGTTTCGTTCGTCCACCACGATGAAAGGTCCACCTTTCCCTTTTCTTTTTGCTCCACATCTTCTTATTTTTCTTCTTCCTTTTGCTATACCGGCGTTGCTATTTTTAATTTGATAAGGAGTTGTTTCTGCACAGATCGAGAGCTCCACTGCTGTGAGGGAGATACCAGATCGCCACAAGTTCTGACCGTGGAAAACAGTGAGCTTTTTCATTAAATTCGCTCTTGGATCAGATATAACTTGCCTTTTTCATGAAACGAGTTCTGCTATGATTATTTCTGGTGAGTTCCATCTTTGTAATTTGTGTTTTCTTCTCTATATGCATTCATAATCTTTACTATTAATTGGGAGTCTGTGGTTGTGATGGTACGTCGTATCCGCAGACTAAATTGGGAGTCTGTGGTTGTGATGGTAGGTCGTATCCGCAGACTATTCCATCGGCAGACGATCTAATGCATCCTGGCCACCGAATCGACTGTTCACGATGTTGCACCGTTTGATCTTTGTGGACGAGAATATTACGCGGAATGCCACCGCTCAGTGGCCTGAAATGGTACCCAGCCTCTCCTGCCTCCTACCCTGTCGCCTCTCCCGAAATCTCACCAGGAACCCTAAGCTCTCGACTCGATCCGTCAGAATCACGGCGACCGCTCCCCGCCGGAGAATCCAGGCCTACGGAGATCGAATGGAGTGACGGAACGCCAGAATTGATCCCTGGATGTTCGGTTCCTCATCACTGCCAGACGAATCGAGTACGTTCTCCCTCGGCCTCCAGGAGTCTGATCCCGTCCCAGCTCGTACCTGAAGCCACGAGCCCTCCGCCATCTCCATGGCCTTCAGGATTTAGGCTTACGAGATCCCAGTAGCCTTTTCCAGACTCCCGATCTTCACCTCGATTTCCAACCCGAAATCCACCAGCAAGGAGGTGATGTTGGGGATGGGGAGAAGAAGAGCTCGAAGGATCTGCAAGAGCACGAAGGATCTGCAAGATGTGGACTTGAGGTCGGACGAGGAGTTCCAGATCGATGACTTGTAGAGTCGTGCTGTCCCTCTTCCAAGTTGTTGCCGCCATCTTCCCCTTAAAGCACTGTTGCGATCTTCCCTTGAGTAATGATTTTTTCCTTCAAGTTCTTTCCCACAAGTCTAATTGATGATGATTGTTACTACAGGGCTAGAATCAAAGTCTGAGGATTAACGCCTCCCACTGCATCGTCATCTCCAGCGTCAAAACCACTCTCAGGGTCATCCGTCTCCACGGGAAGATGGAGAAGCAGGTCCCAGTCGGAAAGGAGGCTGCCGATACAGCATCCACCAGCAGGAGCCCAGCCTTCATGCTTGACACCCCCATTGCCTTGTGATTTTTTTTAACTTGTCTCATATATTTATTGCAATGCTTCACACAAATACAAATGATTTCCTATCAGCATCATTATCCTTTTATCAATTGTTGAAGATCAATACCAGTGCGTCATGTTTTATATGCAGACGGAAAAGGATGGGGAGCTAATGTGTTCAATCTGATTGTGAGTCCAGTTTTTGGCAGCCCCCTTTTCTCTTACAAGAATTTGACTAAATGACATCTTTTTCAAATATTTCTTTGCTTTATTAGTCCCTTGGATCTTCGTTCCTTATAATTGTCTACAGAATAAATATACTTACATTAAATAAATTGTATTTTGCACCAACATAAAATTAGAATTGTGAACAGAGAATACAAGGGTCATAGCAGGATCTGGTGTGCCTTTTTCATACTGAACCTTTTATTACATATGAGAACACCAATTGAAGAAACATCTGGCCACGTGGTGAGACCATTCTCATGCAGCTCAAAGCCAAACACCTCTAGGATAACCTTTCCTTGTATGGGCTTACTCTCGGTGTCACTGATATCGTCAATTGCTTCGCGTTGTATGCATCATGCCTGATTTAGCAAACATGAAGGTGGCGTAGAGTTCTACCTAAGGTGCCGTCCTTGGTGCCAGCTCACCTGCGCTCACCTCTGGCCAGATGCGTCATAGCAAACTGAAAAAGGGCCAGTCTGGAATAAAACCAAGCAATAATGTTTGAACCTGCCTACAATGCGAATTATCACTTATCAGATTTACCTTGTTGTCGATATGTTTTCATGAGTTCTGTGATGTTTATTTGTGTTACCTAATCCAAGCTTCATATAAGTTAATTCTATCGAATATACTATCTTTCTTGTATAATTCAGAAATGAGAATAATAGTTTTAACTGTTTGCTGTCAAATTGAGCACGTCCTTATTTATGTTGAAGAAACAATAAAGTGTTGCTAATATTGGTGTTTTGATATGACTGGAGTAGCCATTCTTGTGGCTGACAAACTTGGCAGAAGACGCATGCTATTTAACTGTAATTAAACTTTAGTGCTTACTTATTTTAGATATTGGTAATACAAAACCAGATCTGCTATGATGGGCTTTGCATTTGGATTAGCTATACATAATCCACTATGGTTTTCCGGTACTTTTGTCTGGTTTTCGTACCTATTTTAGCGCTTTTACACACAAGTCTTGTCGACTGTCTTTTTAACAAAAACTAAAATTGACATTTATCTTTAGAACAGAAATTTCTACTTGTAAACAAAGAATAAAAGGGTGATAGCAGGATCTGGTCTGCCTTTTTCATTGTACGTATTGGTAGTACATATGTAGGTAATCATGTACTATGATACATCCCTGACTGCAATTAAGAAAGCGGTTGCAGGCACAAGAAAGGTGGGGGCTCTCACGGGATTGGAAAGAGCAAACTTGCACATGTTCTTGATATAAAACTTTGTTTCTTGTATTCTCGTACAGTTTTATTCCAGTAGAGTACGATTACGTCCCTCGGACACGCCGTTACGTTGCGGTGTTCCGGCATGCGTAAGTTGTGGTACGATGCCACAACTCTTCAGATGTGTGCCAAACTCAAAACTCAAATACTCGTCACCACGATTGGATCGGAGGTGCTTGATTTTCTTGTTAAACTGATTTTCAACTTCACTTTGAAATTCTTTGAACTTTTCAAAAGTTTCAGACTTGTGTTTCATCAAATAGATATAACCTTATCTACTCAAGTCATCGGTGAAGGTGACGAAGTAACGATAACCATTGCGTGTCGATACGCTCATTGGTCCACACACATCTGTATGTATGCCCCCAACAAGTCCGACGCCCGTTCAACGAAACCTTTGAATGGTGTCTTGGTCATTTTGCCCATAAGGCATGGTTCACATGTATCGAGGGATCCAAAATCCAACGAGTCCAAAAGTCCATCTCCGTGGAGTTTCTTCATACGCTTTACACCAATATGACCAAGACGGCAATGCCACAAATACATGGCGGCATCATCACTACACTTAATCCTTTTGGCATCTATGTTATGGATGTGAGTACTACGATCGAGATTCAACAAGAATAAACCATTACTCTCGGGAGCATCAACATAAAAGATATCATTCATTGAAATAGCACAACCACTTGATACTGATTTAAATGAATAACCGTTTTGTAACAGGCAAGACCCACTTATAATGTTTACACTCAACGATGGTACAAAATAAAACTTATTTAAAACCAAAACTAATCCCGATGGTAGATGTAGAGGGAGTGTGCCAACAGCCACCACGTCGACTCTCGATCCGTTGTCGACGCGCATCGTCACCTCATCCTTAGTCAGTCGCCTCTTATTCCGCAACTCCTCCTGAGAGTTACAAATATGAGCAACAGAACCGGTATCAAATACCAAAGTGTTGCTACGGGCGGATGTAACGTACACATCTATAACATGTATATCAAATATACATTGCTCTTTGTCGACTATCTTGCCAGCTTTCTTGTCCTCCAGGTACTTGGGGCAGTTGCGCTCAGGTGATCCAATGGTCACCACCATCTTCTCCATCTTGATTTCTAATTTGGCTACTTCGAGCATCTTCAGGATTTCCAACAGGGGTTTTGACGCCCCTTTCATGCCGTAGTCCACGATGGCGTTCTTATAGCGAGGGGGCAGAGAAATCAGCACCCTATCAATAACCAGCTCTTCTGGGATCACATTTCCCAGATCACTCAGGAGCTGAATGCTGCCAAAAATCTTGGCTAAATGCTCACTTATATTGCCGTGCTCTTCCATCTGGGCTGAGAAGAAAAGCATGGAAGCATTGAACCTCTGAGCCTTGACTTGTCGTGCAAAAACAACCATGAGTTCAAGGATTATCTCATAAGCACCCTTGTTCTCGAAATGGTTTTGCAGGTCAGCCTCCATGGCAAAGAGCATGCCACTCTGGACAAAAGAATAAATCTCCGCCTTAAACTTAAGGACAATCCTATCAATTTCTGAGGCGGTGGTTGGCAGATCACCTAAGGGGGCTTCAAGAATGTAAGCCACCTTGCGGGTTTCAAGAATGGACTTCATGTCGCGGAACCAGGACACGAAGTTAGACCCATCGGTCTTAAGCTTCTCTTTCTCAAGGAACAGACCTAGGTTAAACGAGGGGCGAGACATCTACAATGGAATTTTCAACAACATAAGACTTTGTTCATAATAATTTTGAGTTATAGTATTCTTAGAAATAACTAACATAACTCCCACTCAAACGAACATCCCTCCTGGTCGTTTAAGCGATTACACGACCCCCATCCATTGCACCACCCCTCATCGTCAAAGCCGGTAGCACAACTTCAAGGGTAGACAATTGTCCATCACAACAATTCTGTGACTCATGCTCGACCTTTCGGCCTCCGTGTTCCGAGGCCATATCTGCATATGCTAGGCTCGCCACTATAACCTCCACGTAACGCTTGTGCAACATGGCTTACACCCACTGTATGCGAACGACGATATGTCTAACACCCGATCGTCACGGCCTGTCTCATAACGTAGAACTTTCTTGGTGGTGCTCGTTGGAGGAAGAACAGTAGTGGTATTTTGAAGGGATCATCTTATATATAACTACCGCCGCGTAACTAATATATACTCATATATATAATCACACAATATAAGATGCACACAATAACATCAAATGTAATGCCATGTGATATAGTCCATCGCGCCATGGTCTTCTTGGTGCCCGCAGTTCATAAACAATTTAATAAACCTACCTTGACCATCACATTGCCCCCGCAAAATAAAAATAGACGCTTCTACTTTATCTTTTGCATATTTTACGTGGCTGGGGCTATCGTAAAAAGAACCGCTTCTTACCTACGAATTTATGACCACAATAACGATCCAATAATTGCATATTTAAGCATCCCTTTTGGGCCCTCCATTAAAAATGCAAGACCGTATGTCAGTAGTGGAACCGGTCTCGCGTAAGCGTACGCGTAAAGTCGGTCCGGGACGCTTCATCAACTCGATGCCGCTGGAATTACAGGTGCACGCTAGAGGGTAGCAAATAACAGGAACGGTCCCCCCGTGCAGAACACGGGTTCTAACATCGTACAACTATATCTACGATAGATCGACTCTGATACCACCGAAGGGGATCGTGTGCAAAAAATAATAATTCCTAGCAACGATATCCTTAAAACATGCCAAGATCTATTCTATGCAGATATAGTAGTACGAACGGAGATCGGAATACATTCCCTTGTAGACCGAAAGAGGGGATTACGTTCCCGCACAAACGTTGTCGATGAAGACCGATGAAGCCGACCTCAAGGTCGTGTAGAGGAAGCAGACCTCCCAGCACCGCTAGCGCAACACCTCGAAGGGTGTTACACACGTACGTTGGAGACGACGGCCTCCGAAGCTCTAGTCCAGGACGAGCAGCGGAAGATTTGGACCGGAACACCAGCAGTTCGGCACCGGGCTTATGGTGGAGAGATCCCCCTCTCAACTCGGCGCAACTCCGACAAAGGGAATCACGAAATCGAGAGAGAATTGAGGAATTAATTGGTGAATTAAAAGGCCAGGGGTGCCCCTTCTTATATAGGCTCACAGGGGGGAGCCAACCTGCTCACCAGGCAATGTGGGACTATCCTCACATGCCTGGTGCGGCTGCACATGGTGCGCCGGCCCCATGGTGGGCCCCTTTTGGCCCACCTAGGCTGGCCACCTTGCTCCCACCGAATTCCCCTAGGGAATTTTCCCCCTCTTGGGCCTTCTTTCGACCAGAAGGCCCATTTAGGGAAATCAGCCTAAATAAATTCGAAAATAAATATATAAAATCATATTTAGACATTAATTAAACTAACTAATATCAAACATATTATATATAATTTATTCTAGCTCCGAAAGCTATTTCGTCGCTGCCCGATCTCCATCGGACCTCTCCCGGGACGTTCCCGGTGATCTCTTTCCTTTCCGGTTGTCTTGTCGAAACCCCTTAAGTGTGTTACCCTAGCTGAAAGTGCATTCTATGCACTCCCAGATTTTGGTGACTAATGACAACACAAAAGGTATTCTAATGTTTGTGATGAAGCATGCAGGTTCTTTTACAGGTCGTTTGATAAAGAGGAACACTTATTTTGCCTAAGTTTCAATTCTAATTCACTTGGTCTTTCATCAGGATTTCAGTCAGGAGATTTCCGGGACTCGGAGATTTCCGGTCCCCAGACCGGAGATCTCCGAGCTAATCAAGTTTTTCACTAAGTCTCAAATCAGATGCGTACTGACTCCAACTCAAGCTGAGCCGGAAATGCTCTCGGAGATTTCCGGCGCTCGGAGATTTCCGAGCCCCAGTCCGGAGATCTCCGAGTGACAGAGGAATTTCAACCAAGTCCAGAACTCAAAATGCGTACTGACTCCAACACAAACTTAGCCGGAAATGCTCTAGGAGATTTCCGGTGCTCGGAGATTTCCGAGCCCCAGTCCGGAGATCTCCGAGTGTCAGAGAATTTTCTACCAAGTCAAGAAGCCCAACCAGTACTGATCCAGAGTCAAGCACATCCGGAATTCCTACCGGAAATTTCTGGAGTCCGGAGATCTCCGGTCCTCAACCCGGAGATTTCCGGGCTGGCGGCTGTACAACGGGCAGATTTTGGAGAGGGGTATAAATACCCCTCCACCTACCTCCAGCAGATTGAGCTTCCAGATTTTCTCTCTCCTCCATTGGTGCTGAAGCTCGTTTCTTCCGGATCTCCCAATCTAGCCACTCAAATCCTTTGATACTTGGGGATCTGAGGGAGAAGCCACCGATCTACAACTCCACCGAAGCGTTTTGATTTCCCCCCTCTATTTCTTGAGGGGCAACGAATCTAGGGTTCCTTTGTGGATAGCTAGGTTCAACTTTGTGTGTTCTTGATCCTTTGTGGATTCCTTTGTGGATTTGACCTGTTGTGGTCTTTGTGGGAGCCCCCAATTCAGTTGTGGGTGTGTGCCTCACGTGTTTGTACGGGATCTTCTCCGCCCTTAAAGGAGTCCTTAGTGGAAGAGTGGATTCGCACCTTTGTGGTCGAATTCACAGGAGAATAGGGTGAGGCCTTTGTGGCGTTGAGCAAACCTTTGTAGTAGCTCACACCCCTCCAACGAGACGTACACCTTTGTGGTGGAACTCGGGATAAAATTGGTGTCTTCGTGTTCCTACGGTTGTCTTGTTTCACTCTCCTTTACTGCATTCCTGTACATGTTTAGTTTCCCCGCTTTCTTTCACTTGTTTCACCTAGTTGCACATTTAGATAACTTACCTTCCGCTAGCCTAAAACTGAAAAAGACATAAAAATTGGTCACCACCTATTCACCCCCCCCCTCTAGGTGGTCAACTGCCGTTCAATTGGTATCAGAGCCCGGTTGTCTCTTAAAAGCTTCACCGCTTGAGACCAACCTTGGACAATGCAAGTTGACTCCAACGAGGGTTCCGAAACGGACGCCGCGACTTTGGCGTTAATGCAAGAGAAAGGTGCCACTCTGGCCGATATCAACTCTTTGGAAACAAAGTTGACGAGTTCAAGAAGTTTCATGATATGCTTGAGTCTCTCAAGACATCTAAGGAAACCTCTCTTGTATTGCCCTCAAAGCCTCCGGTGCTTCCGGGCATTACTCATGATGTGGACCCCGAATTGATAAAGGGAAAGCAATTGCCTTTGGATGGGAAGGGTGATGCTAGTAGTTCCTCAAACCATCAAAACACTCCATCTTCCAATGATGAAGTGCCCAAAGGCTACAACGCCACTCATCCCCCATCCCAATACGATACCCCGATCCCATTATTCCTCACCCGTAAGTTTCTCATAGGGGTGATCCCCCTTTGCTTAAAGATTATACTTTTTTCTCAATGGCAATATGTGATGAAGTCTCATGTGTGCAGCTCTTCAATCGAGTTGTGGCGCATCATTCAAGTTGGATACAAGCCGCATGATCCGACCAAATTAACAAGAAGAGAAGTGGTGGAGGCTCAACTTGATGCCACCGCTCTCTACATGATTCAAAAGGCGGTTGGGAACAAGGACATGTCTCTCATCCAACATCTCACCACCGCCAAGGAGACATGGGATGCTCTATCCGAGTTGTTCGTTGGAAATGATAGCATGAGAAGGAACCGCAATGACTCTTTGAGCAATGAAGCCGAGGGCTTTTTCAAACTTGATGGTGAAGACCATGAGATGATGTACCGAAGTGGGCGCCTCTCATATTGATGATGCTTGGATCAAGAGGAAGTATGTTAGCTCTATGATGGCATGTGAGCCAACCGACGTCAAGAGTCTTCAAGGAAGACATAACTACCATCTCATGACGTCTAATGAGGTTATGCAAGAGATGGCCACGTACAAGGTAGCCACTAAGAATGCTCAAGATGCAAGGGCAAGGGCTCTTGGAATGCAAAGAGGCACAACCAACCTTGCCTTGAAGGCTACCGTTGAGGAAGACAACGATGATGATGATCTTGGAAGCTTTGCCGCCATGTCCGAGGAAGCACTCAAGATTGCTTACAATGATCATCTCGCTATTGCGGCACACACCTTTTGGAACAACCCCTCAAGAGGCAAGATGCGTTTTGACAAGAATGCACCTCAAGCCGATAGGGTCTCACCCTCCAAGTCAAGGACATGTTACAATTGTCAAGACAAGTTCCATTTCGTTGCCGAGTGCCCTTATGAGAAAAGAGAAGAGCATGGTGGACGTCTAGTGCTCAAGGACAAAACCAAGATGCCTCCCAAGAAGGCCTATGGAAAGAAGATGCCTTTTAACAACAAGCCTCGCATCGTGTTGTTGACTCAAGAGGAGTATCCCACCAATGATGAAGAGTCGAAGGAAGAAACTCCAAATGAAGTGGCGGCTCTTGCCACCACATCAACAACTACCGTCTCTCCATCAACGACAATAACTCCTTCAACTATGACAAGGTCTTCATCGTCCCTATTCACATCGCCAAATGAGAACTCCATCACCAAGAGCTCAAGGTGTCTTATGGCAAAGGCATCGGAGGTACCTTCATCCTCTTCCTCTCTCATAAATGAAATGAATGAGCTTGATGATGCCTCTAGCCTTCAAATCAAGCAAGAGCTTGTGGCTTTTGACTCCTTTATCACTAACTTGCAAGGTGATAGCAAGAAACATGTTGGTGCCCTCATGGCTCGAATTGGTGAGCTAGAGCATCTCAATGAAGAGAAGGGTAAGATAGAAAGAGAAGACGCTATTTCTCTATCTTATTTGAAATCCTCTCTTGAGGAGGTTGAAGAGTCTCATGCTCGTCTTGAGGAGCAACTTGAAACTATTGAGGAAACTCATAACTCCTCACATGCTAAGCTCATTAAGGATCGTGATATGTACTTTGCTAAATTCAAGGTGGCTCAACAAGATAAAGCCGAATTTGCGGTTGGGCATGTTAGACTCATTGAGGACATGGAGAAGCTCGTCATAGCTCATAAGGCTTTGGAGAGTGAACATGCTCTTCTAAAAGAGTCTTATGCCCAACTCCAAACTCGGCTAACTAACCTTGATTCTCTTAGCATCTCTACCTCTAAGTGTTCATGTGATAATGCTAATCTTGTGAAGGAGAATGCTAGGTTGAAGAGTGAGATGACTAAGGCCTCCACATCCAAGATCATCCTTCTCAAGGGTAAGCAAGTTGTTGAGACTCCCATCGTGGAGCCTCACACTCGACAAGGAAAGGAAGGTCTTGGATATGTGCCTCCCATGAAGATGAATGCCAAGAAGGGTATTCCCAAGAGCGTCAACCCCATCCAAGCCAAGAAGGCTGACTCCATTCAATCCAAGGAAGGTCTTGCGAGTAGGGATGCCACAAGGGGCAAATCTACTCGTAAAGATCACACCGAGGACAACAACCCTAAATATGCTTTATATGTCGATTATTATGGGAATGTTTGTGCTCGTTACATTGGACCCTACTATGGCTTTATTTCATATGCTATTTGGGTTCCTAAATATCTTGTCGCTAACCATAAATCACCCGTTGTGAAGCAATGGGTTGCTAAATGCAAGAATTGATCTCTTTTAGGACCTTGCTCCCGGTGGTTCAAAATGGATAATTGATAGTGGTTGTACAAGTCATATGACCGGGATCAAAGAACTAGTCACGGAGTTGAAACCTAATGAAGATCAAGTAACCGTGACGTTTGGTGACTTATCAAGGTCTAAGGTAACCGGGTTTGGCAAAGTGGTAGTTGCCCCCGACATTACTCTAGTCAATGTTATGCTTGTTGAATCTCTTGGTTATAATTTGCTATCGGTTCGTGCCTTAACAAAGATGGGGATCTCTACCTTCTTTGATAAGGACATTGTGGTCCTCTTGTGGAGCAAGTCGCTAAGAATGGCTTTCGTGGGATACGTGGAGCATGAGCTCTATGTGGTGGACTTCTCCGGAGCCACCACTTCTCAAGCCATGTGTCTCTTCGGAAAAGCCGACGTGGGTTGGCTTTGGCATCGCCGACTAGCCCACGTAAACATGCGTACTTTGCAAAGTGTCCACAAGGGTGGCCACATCCTTGGACTAAAAGATCATGTTTTCTTTTCAAGGGATCGAATTTGTAGAGCTTGTGTGGAAGGCAAGATGCATGATATTCCTCATCCAAGCAAGACCATCATATCTTCATCCCGGATTTTGGAGCTCCTTCATGTTGATCTATTTGTACCAATTCCGGAGATAAGTCTTGGTGGCAAGAAATATTGCCTCGTGATTGTTGATGACTATTCAAGGTATACATGGGTCTATTTCTTCAAGACCAAGTATGAAAATCAACAAGTCTTCATCGACTTATCAAAGGAAGTTCAACGCCAACATGACCTTCCCATATTGGTTGTTCGAAGTGACAATGGGTCGGAATTCAAGAACTACACTCTTAACGACTTTCTTAGTGAAGAATGCATTCGTCATCAATATTCCGCTGCTTACACTCCTCAACAAAATGGCGTTGCCGAAAGGAAGAACCGGACTCTCATCGATATGGCGAGATCTATGCTGGCGGAGTTCAAGTCTCCCATCAACTTTTGGGCGGAGGCTATTTCCACCACATGTCACTCATCAAATCGCCTCTACTTCCGCAAGGGCTTGAAGAAGACTCCATATGAGATCCTTACCGGCAATAAACCCAACATTGGCTACTTTCGAGTGTTTGGATGTAAGTGCTATTATCTCGTCAAGGGTGTCCGGTTGGGTAAGTTACACTCTAAATTTGTTGAGGGGATATTTGTCGGATATGGTAGCGAGTCCCACACTTATAGAGTCTGGTCATCACTGGTCCTTTCTTAAGTGCTTCAATGAGGGCGGTCATCTAAAGAAACAAGAGAGGAAACTTAGAAATGAAATAGATAAGATATTTACAAGAATGATGTTTGAAAAGTTCTTATTTTCAGCAAAATAAATGAAATAGATTTTGAATCCTATGGCCAAATCCTATTTCTATCCAAACCTAGGGTTTCGAACCTACAGGCAACACCGTGCTCTGATACCATCTGTAGCGTACCTGCACTTAAAATAGGGCAGATACCTGTGTATAGTGCAAATCCCTGGATCGATTCATTTGCACACACAGTTTACGATGTAATATCACAACAAGGCGTCAATTTTATTACATCGATGATCCAGAATTACAAAATATTTGATACAAGTTGCATAGCCTAAAGCTAGCATTTAAAAAGTACACAGCGGAAATACAATAGTAGTGAGTCTCTATCACTTTCATGCTGCCACAGGCGAAAACATGTTGGTTGTAGACTCGAAACCTATCAACGAAACCTCACTCGTCATCTGAACAATCTGCAATAAGAAAAATATTGCAACAACGTGGGTCAGATTCCATTAAAATGGAGTCTGGCAAGTGACACTATGGTGGACGCTTAATGGAATAACTCTAAAGCCTATATGCATATTTGGCTGGTGGAGTTCAAGGCTATTTTGCATAAAGCCAATTTTTCCTATCTTTTTGGAAAATACTTTCTTCAATTCAAGACAAGTATGGCATGAAAACCATAAATCTCATCTTCCCTTGTTCACCCATCAAGTTTTATTTATGAAGTTGGAATGATGGAATCCTCCGTTGACGTCCTTGATCAGCTGCTCAAATTGTCCATACCGGGGACACGGCTAAGTACTTAGTTTTACACTCTGCAGAGGTTGTGCACTTTCACCTTTAGACTCAATTTGTCCGAGAAATCCTATACACGCGGACTGTATTATGGAAAGGAGAGAATTGAGACAAGAACTTTCAGAAGAAGAATGCAACCATACTAGCAAGACCCGTTCCACCTATCATCCCCCTACATCTGCTTGTCAAGCTGACAGGTTGCACCCTCACAACTTAATTATTCTAGACAGAGCCCATTGTCAAAAGGTTGCACGGGAAGCAATCGTCACTCGGAGTTCTTCAGATTCCTCTGTTCCCTGGGTGGCCATCCACAAGTGCACTCTCAGGTTGACAACCCCCATGCTCATGGCCCCAAGTATAGTAGAAACTACCTTAGGCAAAGACAACCCCAAGCACAGTCCTAAGTAGCCACTCAACATAAACCATTCAACCAATCCACCCAGGTGTTTCATTAACTTAGTAGATGTGTACTCTCAGGTTGACAACCACCATGCTCACGGCCCTAAGTAGAATAGAAATTCATCCTAGGCGACGACAACCATGAGCACAACCCTGAGTAGTAACTTAATATTTTGTAAAACCTTTCATCAAGTGCATAGCATCAATATTTCTACTAAGTATGATATAGGAACCTAGACACAGGAGTAAGGGAATTCTACACAGGTTTAGCATAGTGATACTATCCTACACATGCATATAAAAATACACTAAGTAATGCATAGAAAATACTTAGGAAGTTTATGAGGTGTGCCACTTGCCTTTGAATGTTGTCGTTGTTCACAACTCTTTTCAACGATACTCGGGACTCTCCGTTCAATCTAACAGTATGGACAAGCAACAATACAACAATCAACAGCAAGCACAACTCCACAATACACACTAAACACATACTAGATGAATAAATAAGTTTTATAAAACTTTCTAAGGAATTATGTTTATGCATGATGTGCACATTGCTTAGAGAAAATTACTAGTTCTATTCTTCGAGGTGATCAACAATTTTTATCAACTCTTTGTAAATTGGATATTCACTAAAGTGAGAGAGACAGACACCCGGCCAGCCACTTAAATTGTGGAACAGGTCTCATGTACGTGGACATGTAAGGTTTGTTTCCAGGCCACTTCATCCCACTATGCCGCTAGGATCCAACTACTTCAAGATGATAACATCATGATCAAAATTTGTTTAAGTCAAATGTGAAGGACAAGATTAGAAGGGAGGGGAAAGATAGAAAGAGAGATGTAGTTGTCCTGCAGGCTTCATCTCCAGTCTTGGTGGTTCTTGTATCCTCGAGGCTGGTCTTGGATTTACTTAGTCATCATGAAGTCTAACAGAAGAAGGAGGGAGTAAGAAGAAGAGGGAGAAAGGACTTAGAAAATATTTCTGGTTGTCTTCATGAACTTCTTCTTGATCTTTCTTCTAAGTGTTCCTACTCCTTGGAGATTCTTCTGGAGTCTCGTTTGGCTAAGTCCTTCATTGGTCCTCCAGCTCCATGTTTAAAAATTTCTAAGTGTCTAAGTGTAGTACTTCATAAAAATGCTATGTTTGAAAATAATCCTAACTTAAGGAAAATGGGGAGGAGTTTTCCTTATGGGAAATATAACTACAAAATAAATATGCTATGCATGACATGCAAATTTTAAATCATAATACAAATTTTTGTGATATTTATAAAGTATGCATAAAGTTATAATTGCAATTTAATTTGTTTATAATTTTTGGAAAGTATAATAAAAGGAATAATTATCAGATTAAAGTTTTTCTATGATTAATAATTCTATAAATTTTTTTATAAATAGTATTAATAGACAGGGGTATTTTAATTAAATTTATAGTAATTTACTTTAATCACAAATAATATTTTTATTAATAGTTATGTTGAAAATAGTCAAACTATTCAAATTAAATATATGTAACTATGAATTCATTCAAAATTTACTCAAAAATATTTTATAGCAGTGGCATCAATTTACAAATATTCTAAAGTTTCTAAAACAATTTTATTTGTAAATTTTGGATTTATAGATTTAAAGTTATTACAATTATACTCAAATTCACCATTTGAAATTTGAATATTTTATACTAAGTCAAATTTGAATTTTGGCCGATCTAAAATAATCTACATGTCAAGGGCTTTCCAAATATATAAAAATATTTGAATTTGGATGTGTGAGTAAAAAGTTATACCAATTCTAAGTTATAGGGTTTTTTCTGTAAAACTGCCAATTTAAAATTAATTACGAAAATAATTGCTGACGCGGATGCTGACTGGATGCTGACGAGGCACGCTGACGTGGATAAGTCAACAGATCTGGGCCGTCAGATCTGGATCTGGCGGTCCAGATCTATTTGTACCGGTTCGTCTGAGACTTCTAATCTGGGCCGTCAAACAAGGATCGGGCGGCTCACCTCGCTCTGACCGGAAGATGGCGGCGCCGGTGGCCGGAATTGTCGAGGACGGCGGCGCTCCGCTCGGGCTAGGACCGTCTCCTCCCTCCGGTGCTCTTCAGTCCACGGGAAGACGACGTGGAGGCGCGGCAGGACGTGGCGGAGAAGATCACGCGGTCTACGGCGGCGCGGGGGCTCTCCTGCACTGGAGTTTGCTCGCCGGCGTTGAGGGAGGCAGCGGAGGCTCGGTCGAAACTTGAACTCGCCGGTTTGGGCTGCGAATAAAAGAACGGAGGGGTCGGGAGGGCGTGCGAGGTTGTGGTGAAGCATATGGGCGTAGTCTCGGGTCTTGGGGTGTCCTACCTCGCCGGGAAAGGGAGAAACACGGCGACGGCAATGGCGAGCTCCGACGAGCAGATTTGGGCGGTCTGGGGCACCTCGTGCTAGGGTTTGAGAGGGGAAAAGTGGCGAGGGGCGAGGGCTACTTATAGGGAAGCTCGGCGGAAACTGAACGCGTCGATTCCGCCCGGATTTTGGAAGAATTTGTGGGAGGATTCATGGGCGAAATTCCTGGCTGGAGGTTGACGATGATGACGTCAGCGATGACGTCATCCAGGTAATTCTTTTTCTGTTTTTATTTATTTAATTCATATCTTTTGATTTAAATGTCCAAAAGATGTCAAATTAATTTCTAAAAATTTGTAAAATCAATATCTTTGTACTGAACCAGTTGTGTGCATGTTTTGAATATTTCTGAAAAATAATATTTTGAAATATTGATTAAATACAAATTTGACACTTAAAGACAAATTTGAATTTCTATCTTAATTAAATTTTCTTTTGGCTAAATAAAATTTAGAAACTACCCACATTCCAATATGTTTGAATTTAAGTTATTTAAACTTGTTTTGCTGAAATCATTCATCTTTATTTTGGCATAATATTAAAGAACTAAATCTAAATAATGTTTAGGAAATGTGAAATATAAGGTATTCATTTTTTTTTAATTGAAAAAAAAATTTGTGCACCATTATATCTTATATTATGATAATTCATTTGAAAACTTCATAACAACTTTGGAAAAGATTTTTTTTTAATTCTATTCTTATTTAGAAGATATTAATCATTTCATGCTTTGAAAATAAATGAAATTCATTTAAGCAAATGAAATGTTTATTTGGCTAATTCATTAATTTAAAATCTATGAGGTTTATAGTTGTAAATTACAGAATTGAAATTTTAACACCATTTTTAAATAATTTGTGAATTTATGCATTTTAGTATTTTATTTCAAACAAAAACAAAAGTTTTAAATTTTAGTGATTTTTGAACATTATACAATGTTGGGATGTTACATCTTCTCGGGACCCAAAAACCGTGGACTATAGCCCACGAAAACGGCTAGAAATGCCTGAAATCATGGGTTTTTTATGATTTTGAAAAAATCGTGTGACGGGGTCCCGGACCATTTAAATCCACGTTGGACCTGAAAACCGTGTGCTATAGCCCACAAAAACGGCCAGAAATGCCCGAAATCGTGAGTTTTTACGATGCCACTAGAGTCGTGTACCTATGGTCACAGGGCTTTGAAATTTTCCCGGGACCCAAAAACCGTGGACTATAGCCCACGAAAACGGCCAGAAATGCCTGAAATCACGAGTTTTTTATGATTTCGCAAAAGTCGTGTGACGGGGTCCCGGACCATTAAAATCCACGTCGGACCCCAAAATCGTGTGCTATAGCCCACGAAAACGGCCAGAAATACCCGAATTCATGAGTTTGTACGATGCCACTAGAGTCGTGTTCCAAGGTTCACGGGGCTTTGAAATCTTTCCGGGACCCAAAAACCATGGATTACAGCCCACGAAAACGGGCATAAATGCCTGAAATCACGAGTTTTTTATATTTTCGAAAAAATCGTGTGACCTGGTCCCGGACCATTTAAATCCACGTCGGACCCCAAAACCGTGTGCTATAGCCCATGAAAACGGCCAGAAATGTCCGACAACGTGAGTTTTTAGGATGCCACAAGAGTCGTGTACCGGTGGTCACAGGACTTTGAAATCTTCCCGGGACCCAAAAACCGTGGATTACAGCCCACGAAAACGGCCAGAAATGCCTGAAATCACGAGTTTTTATGATTTCGAAAAAATCGTGTGACCGGGTCCCGGACATTTAAATCCACGTCGGACCCGAAAACCGTGTGCTATAGCCCACGAAAACGGCCAGAAATGCCCGAAATCGTGAGTTTTTACGATGCCACTAGAGTCGTGTACCGGTGGTCACGGGGCTTGGAAATCTTCCCGGGACCCAAAAACCGTGGACTATAGCCCACGAAAACGGCCAGAAATGCCTGAAATCACGAGTTTTTTATGATTTCGCAAAAGTCGCGTGACGGGTCCCGGACCATTAAAATCCACGTCGGACCCCAAAACCGTGTGCTATAACCCACGAAAACGGCTAGAAATGCCCGAAATCATGAGTTTGTACGATGCCACTAGAGTCGTGTACCAGGGGTCACGGGGCTTTGAAATCTTCTCGGGACCCAAAAACCATGGATCACAGCCCACGAAAACGGCAATAAATGCCTAAAATCATGAGTTTTTATGATTTCGAAAAAATCGTGTGACGGGGTCCCGGACATTTAAATCCACGTCGGACCCGAAAACCGTGTGCTATAGCCCACGAAAACGGCCAGAAATGCCCGAAATCGTGAGTTTTTACGATGCCACTAGAGTCGTGTACCGGTGGTCACGGGGCTTTGAAATCTTCCCGGGACCCAAAACCCGTGGACTATAGCCCACGAAAACGGCCAGAAATGCCTGAAATCACGAGTTTTTTATGATGTCGAAAAAATCATGTGACGGGGTCCCGGACCATTTAAATCCACGTCGGACCTGAAAACCGTGTGCTATAGCCCACGAAAACGGCCAGAAATGCCCGAAAATCATGAGTTTTAAGGATGCCCCAAGAGTTGTGTACCGGTGGTCACGGGGCTATGAAATCTTCAAGGGACCCAAAAACCGTGGACTATAGCCCACGAAAACGGCTAGAAATGCCTGAAATCACGAGTTTTTTACGATTTCGGAAAAATCGTGTGACGGGGTCCCGGACCATTTAAATCCACGTCGGACCCTAAAACCGTGTGCTATAGCCCACGAAAATGGCCAGAAATGCCCGAAATCGTGAGTTTTTACGATGCCACAAGAGTCGTGTACCGCTGGTCACGGGGCTTTGAAATCTTCGCGGGACACAAAAACCGTGGACTATAGCCCACGAAAACGGCAAGAAATGCCCGAAATCACGAGTTTTTTATGATTTCAAAAAAATCGTGTGACGGGGTCCCGGACCATTTAAATCCACGTCGGACCTGAAAACCGTGTGCTATAGCCCACGAAAACGGCCAGAAATGCCCGACATCGTGAGTTTTTAGGATGCCATAAGAGTCGTGTACCGGTGGTCACGGGGCTATGCAATCTTCCCGGGACCCAAAAACAATGGACTATAGCCCACGAAAACGGCTAGAAATGCCTGAAATCACGAGTTTTTTTATGATTTCGGAAAAATCGTGTGACGGGGTCCCAGACCATTTAAATCCACGTCGGACCTTAAAACCGTGTGCTATAGCCCACGAAAACGGCCGGAAATGCCCGAAATCATGAGTTTTTACGATGCCACTAGAGACGTGTACCGGTGGTCACGGGGCTTTGAAATCTCCCGGGACCCAAAACCCATGGACTATAGCCCACGAAACGGCCAGAAATGCCCGAAATCATGAGTTTTTACGATGCCACTAGAGTCGTGTACCGGTGGTCACGGGGCTTTGAAATCTTCCCGGGACCCAAAACCCGTGGATTATAGCCCACGAAAACGGCTAGAAATGCCTGAAATCACGAGTTTTTTATGATTTCTGAAAAATCGTGTGACGGGGTCCCGGACCATTTAAATCCACGTCAGACCCGAAAACCGTGTGCTATAGCCCACGAAAACGGCCAGAAATGCCCGAAATCGTGAGTTTTAAGGATGCCACAAGAGTCGTATACCGGTGGTCACGGGGCTATGAAATCTTCCAGGGACCCAAAAACCGTGGATTATAGCCCACGAAAACGGCTAGAAATGCCTGAAATCACGAGTTTTTTATGATTTCTGAAAAATCGTGTGTCGGGGTCCCGGACCATTTAAATCCACGTCGGACCCTAAAACCGTGTGCTATAGCCCACGAAAACGGCCAGAAATGCCCGAAATCGTGAGTTTTTACGATGCCACTAGAGTCGTGTACCGCGGGTCACGGGGCTTTGAAATCTTCCCGGGACCCAAAAACCGTGGATTACAGCCCACGAAAACAGCCAGAAATGCCTGAAATCACGAGTTTTTATGATTTCGAAAAATTTGTGTGACGGGGTCCCGGACATTTAAATCCACGTCAGACCCGAAAACCGTGTGCTATAGCCCACGAAAACGGCCAGAAATGCCCGAAATCGTGAGTTTTAAGGATGCCACAAGAGTCGTATACCGGTGGTCACGGGGCTATGAAATCTTCCAGGGACCCAAAAACCGTGGATTATAGCCCACGAAAACGGCTAGAAATGCCTGAAATCACGAGTTTTTTATGATTTCGGAAAAATCGTGTGAGGGGGTCCTGGACCATTTAAATCCACGTCGGACCCTAAAACCGTGTGCTATAGCCCACGAAAACGGCCAGAAATGCCCGAAATCGCGAGTTTTTACGATGCCACTAGAGTCGTGTACCGCTGGTCATGGGGCTTTGAAATTTTCCCGGGACACAAAAACCGTGGACTATAGCCCACGAAAACGGCCAGAAATGCCCGAAATCACGAGTTTTTTATGGTTTCAAAAAAATCGTGTGACGTGGTCCCGGACCATTTAAATCCACGTCGGACCCGAAAACCGTGTGCTATAGCCCACGAAAACGGCCAGAAATGCCCGACATCGTGAGTTTTTAGGATGCCACAAGAGTCGTGTACCGGTGGTCACGGGGCTATGAAATCTTCCCGGAACCTTAAAACCGTGTGCTATAGCCCACGAAAACGGCCGGAAATGCCCGAAATCATGAGTTTTTACGATGCCACTAGAGTCGTGTACCGGTGGTCACGGGGCTTTGAAATCTTCCCGGGACCCAAAACCCACGGACTATAGCCCACGAAACGGCCAGAAATGCCCGAAATCATGAGTTTTTACGATGCCACTAGAGTCGTGTACCGGTGGTCACGGGGCTTTGAAATCTTCCCGGGACCCAAAACCCGTGGACTATAGCCCACGAAACGGCCAGAAATGCCTGAAATCACGGTTTTTTATGATGTCGAAAAAATCGTGTGACGGGGTCCCGGACCATTTAAATCCACGTCGGACCTGAAAACCGTGTGGTATAGCCCACGAAAACGGCCAGAAATGCCCGAAAATCGGGAGTTTTAAGGATGCCCCAAGAGTTGTGTACCGGTGGTCACGGGGCTATGAAATCTTCCAGGGACCCAAAAACCGTGGACTATAGCCCACGAAAACGGCTAGAAATGCCTGAAATCACGAGTTTTTTATGATTTCGGAAAAATCGTGTGACGGGGTCCCGGACCATTTAAATCCACGTCGGACCCTAAAACCGTGTGCTATAGCCCACGATAACGGCCAGAAATGCCCGAAATCGTGAGTTTTTACGATGCCACTAGAGTCGTGTACCGCGGGTCACGGGGCTTTGAAATCTTCGCGGGACACAAAAACCGTGGACTATAGCCCACGAAAACTGCAAGAAATGCCCGAAATCACGAGTTTTTTATGATTTAAAAAAAATCGTGTGACGGGGTCCCGGACCATTTAATCCTCGTCGGACCCGAAAACCGTGTGCTATAGCCCACGAAAACGGCCAGAAATGCCCGACATCGTGAGTTTTTAGGATGCCATAAGAGTCGTGTACCGGTGGTCACGGGGCTATGAAATCTTCCCGGGACCCAAAAACAATGGACTATAGCCCACGAAAACGGCTAGAAATGCCTGAAATCACGAGTTTTTTATGATTTCGGAAAAATCGTGTGACGGGGTCCTAGACCATTTAAATCCACGTCGGACCCCAAAACCGTGTGCTATAGCCCACGAAAGCGGCCAGAAATGCCCGAAATCATGAGTTTTTACGATGCCACTAGAGTCGTGTACCGGTGGTCACGGGGCTTTGAAATCTTCCCGGGACCCAAAACCCGTGGACTATAGCCCACGAAACGGCCAGAAATGCCCGAAATCATGAGTTTTTACGATGCCACTAGAGTCGTGTACCGGTGGTCACGGGGCTTTGAAATCTTCCCGGGACCCAAAACCCGTGGACTATAGCCCACGAAAACGGCCAGAAATGCCTGAAATCACGAGTTTTTTATGATGTCGAAAAAATCATGTGACGGGGTCCCGAACCATTTAAATCCACGTCGGACCTGAAAACCGTGTGCTATAGCCCACGAAAACGGCCAGAAATGCCCGAAATCGTGAGTTTTTACGATGCCACTAGAGTCGTGTACCGCTGGTCACGGGGCTTTGAAATCTTCGCGGGACACAAAAACCGTGGACTATAGCCCACGAAAACGGCAAGAAATGCCCGAAATCACGAGTTTTTTATGATTTCAAAAAAATCGTGTGACGGGGTCCCGGACCATTTAAATCCTCGTCGGACCAGAAAACCGTGTGCTATAGCCCACGAAAACGGCCAGAAATGCCCGACATCGTGAGTTTTTAGGATGCCATAAGAGTCGTGTACCGGTGGTCACGGGGCTATGAAATCTTCCCGGGACCCAAAAACAATGGACTATAGCCCACGAAAACGGCTAGAAATGCCTGAAATCATGAGTTTTTTATGATTTCGGAAAAATCGTGTGACGGGGTCCCAGACCATTTAAATCCACGTCGGACCCCAAAACCGTGTGCTATAGCCCACGAAAGCGGCCAGAAATGCCCGAAATTATGAGTTTTTACGATGCCACTAGAGTCGTGTACCGGTGGTCACGGGGCTTTGAAATCTTCCCGGGACCCAAAACCCGTGGACTATAGCCCACGAAACGGCCAGAAATGCCTGAAATCACGAGTTTTTTATGATTTCGCAAAAATCGTGTGACGGGGTCCCGGACCATTAAAATCCACGTCGGACCCCAAAACCGTGTGCTATAGCCCACGAAAACGGCCAGAAATGCCCGAAATCATGAGTTTGTACGATGCCACTAGAGTCGTGTACCAGGGGTCACGGGGCTTTGAAATCTTCTCGGGACCCAAAAACCATGGATTACAGCCCACGAAAACGGCCATAAATGCCTGAAATCACGAGTTTTTTATATTTTCGAAAAAATCGTGTGACGGTGTCCCGGACCATTTAAATCCACGTCAGACCCCAAAACCGTGTGCTACAGCCCATGAAAACGGCCAGAAATGCCCAAAATCACGAGTTTTTACGATGCCACTAGAGTCGTGTACCTGGGGTCACGGGGATTTGAAATATTCCCGGGACCCAAAAACCGTGGATTACAGCCCACGAAAACGGCCAGAAATGCCTGAAATCACGAGTTTTTATGATTTCGAAAAAATCGTGTGACGGGTCCCGGACATTTAAATCCACGTCGGACCCGAAAACCGTGTGCTATAGCCCACGAAAACGGCCAGAAATGCACGAAAATCGTGAGTGTTAAGGATGCCACAAGAGTTGTGTACCGGTGGTCACGGGGCTATGAAATCTTCCAGGGACCCCACGAAAACGGCTAGAAATGCCTGAAATCACGAGTTTTTTTATGATTTCGGAAAAATCGTGTGACGGGGTCCCGGACCATTTAAATCCACGTCGGACCCTAAAACCGTGTGCTATAGACCACGAAAACGGCCAGAAATGCCCGAAATCGTGAGTTTTTACGATGCCACTAGAGTCGTGTACCGCTGGTTACGGGGCTTTGAGATCTTCGCGGGACACAAAAACCATGGACTATAGCCCACGAAAACGGCCAGAAATGCCCGAAATCACGAGTTTTTTATGATTTCAAAAAAATCGTGTGATGGGGTCCCGGACCATTTAAATCCTCGTCGGACCCAAAAACCGTGTGCTATAGCCCACGAAAACGGCCAGAAATGCCCGACATCGTGAGTTTTTAGGATGCCATAAGAGTCGTGTACCGGTGGTCACGGGGCTATGAAATCTTCCCGGGACCCAAAAACAATGGACTATAGCCCACGAAAACGGCTAGAAATGCCTGAAATCACGAGTTTTTTATGATTTCGGAAAAATCGTGTGACGGGGTCCCAGACCATTTAAATCCACGTCGGACCCCAAAACCGTGTGCTATAGCCCACGAAAACGGCCAGAAATGCCCGAAATCATGAGTTTTTACGATGCCACTAGAGTCGTGTACCGGTGGTCACGGGGCTTTGAAATCTTCCCGGGACCCGAAACCCGTAGACTATAGCCCACGAAACGGCCAGAAATGCCTAAAATCACGAGTTTTTTATGATTTCGCAAAAATCGTGTGACGGGGTCCCGGACCATTAAAATCCACGTCGGACCCCAAAACCGTGTGCTATAGCCCATGAAAACGGCCAGAAATGTCCGAAATCATGAGTTTGTACGATGCCACTAGAGTCGTGTACCAGGGGTCACGGGGCTTTGAAATCTCCCCGAGACTCAAAAACCATGGATTACAGCCCACGAAAACGGCAAAAAATGCCTAAAATCACGAGTTTTTTATATTTTCAAAAAAATCGTGTGACGGGGTCCTGGACCATTTAAATCCACGTCAGACCCCAAAACCGTGTGCTACAGCCCATGAAAACGGCCAGAAATGCCCAAAATCTTGAGTTTTTACGATGCCACTAGAGTCGTGTACCTAGGGTCACGGTGCTTTGAAATCTTCCCAGCACCCAAAAACCGTGGATTACAGCCCACGAAAACGGCCAGAAATGCCTGAAATCACGAGTTTTTATGATTTCGAAAAAATCGTGTGACGGGGTCCCGGACATTTAAATCCACGTCGGACCCGAAAACCATGTGCTATAGCCCACGAAAACGGCCACAAATGCCCGAAATCGTGAGTTTTTACGATGCCACTAGAGTCGTGTACCGGTGGTCACGGGGCTTTGAAATCTTCCCGGGACCCAAAAACGGTGGACTATAGCCCACGAAAACGGCCAGAAATGCCTGAAATCACGAGTTTTTCATGATTTTGCAAAAGTCGTGTGACGGGGTCCCGGACCATTAAAATCCACGCCGGACCCCAAAACCGTGTGCTATAGCCCACGGAAACGGCTAGAAATGCCCGAAATCATGAGTTTGTACGATGCCACTAGAGTCGTGTACCAGGGGTCACGGGGCTTTGAAATCTTCTCGGGACGCAAAAACCATGGATTACAGCCCACGAAAACGGCCATAAATGCCTGAAATCATGAGTTTTATTTTATTTTCAAAAAATCGTGTGACGGGGTCCCGGACCATTTAAAATCCACGTCAGACCCCAAAACCGTGTGCTATAGCCCATGAAAACGGCCAGAAATGCCCAAAATCACGAGTTTTTACGATGCCACTAGAGTCGTGTAGCAGGGGTCACGGGGCTTTGAAATCTTCCCGGGACCCAAAAACCGTGGATTACAGCCCACGAAAACGGCCAGAAATGCCTGAAATCACGAGTTTTTATGATTTCGAAAAAATCGTGTGTGACGGGTCCCGGACATTTAAATCCACGTCGGACCCGAAAACCGTGTGCTATAGCCCACGAAAACGGCCAGAAATGCCCGAAATCGTGAGTTTTTATGATGCCACTAGAGTCGTGTACCGGTGGTCACGGGGCTATAAATCTTCCCGGGACCCAAAACCCGTGGACTATAGCCCACGAAAACAGCCAGAAATGCCTGAAATCACGAGTTTTTTATGATGTCGAAAAAATCGTGTGACGGGGTCCCGGACCATTTAAATCCACGTCGGACCTGAAAACCGTGTGCTATAGCCCACGAAAACGGCCAGAAATGCACGAAAATCGTGAGTGTTAAGGATGCCACAAGAGTTGTGTACCGGTGGTCACGGGGCTATGAAATCTTCCAGGGACCCCACGAAAACGGCTAGAAATGCCTGAAATCACGAGTTTTTTATGATTTCGGAAAAATCGTGTGACGGGGTCCCGGACCATTTAAATCCACGTCGGACCCTAAAACCGTGTGCTATAGACCACGAAAACGGCCAGAAATGCCCGAAATCGTGAGTTTTTACGATGCCACTAGAGTCGTGTACCGCTGGTTACGGGGCTTTGAGATCTTCGCGGGACACAAAAACCATGGACTATAGCCCACGAAAACGGCCAGAAATGCCCGAAATACGAGTTTTTTATGATTTCAAAAAAATCGTGTGATGGGGTCCCGGACCATTTAAATCCTCGTCGGACCCAAAAACCGTGTGCTATAGCCCACGAAAACGGCCAGAAATGCCCGACATCGTGAGTTTTTAGGATGCCATAAGAGTCGTGTACCGGTGGTCACGGGGCTATGAAATCTTCCCGGGACCCAAAAACAATGGACTATAGCCCACGAAAACGGCTAGAAATGCCTGAAATCACGAGTTTTTTATGATTTCGGAAAAATCGTGTGACGGGGTCCCAGACCATTTAAATCCACGTCCGGACCCCAAAACCGTGTGCTATAGCCCACGAAAACGGCCAGAAATGCCCGAAATCATGAGTTTTTACGATGCCACTAGAGTCGTGTACCGGTGGTCACGGGGCTTTGAAATCTTCCCGGGACCCGAAACCCGTAGACTATAGCCCACGAAACGGCCAGAAATGCCTAAAATTACGAGTTTTTTATGATTTCGCAAAAATCGTGTGACGGGGTCCCGGACCATTAAAATCCACGTCGGACCCCAAAACCGTGTGCTATAGCCCATGAAAACGGCCAGAAATGCCCGAAATCATGAGTTTGTACGATGCCACTAGAGTCGTGTACCAGGGGTCACGGGGCTTTGAAATCTCCCCGAGACTCAAAAACCATGGATTACAGCCCACGAAAACGGCAAAAAATGCCTAAAATCACGAGTTTTTTATATTTTCAAAAAAATCGTGTGACGGGGTCCTGGACCATTTAAATCCACGTCAGACCCCAAAACCGTGTGCTACAGCCCATGAAAACGGCCAGAAATGCCCAAAATCTTGAGTTTTTACGATGCCACTAGAGTCGTGTACCTAGGGTCACGGTGCTTTGAAATCTTCCCAGGACCCAAAAACCGTGGATTACAACCCACGAAAACGGCCAGAAATGCCTGAAATCACGAGTTTTTATGATTTCGAAAAAATCGTGTGACGGGGTCCCGGACATTTAAATCCACGTCGGACCCGAAAACCATGTGCTATAGCCCACGAAAACGGCCACAAATGCCCAAAATCGTGAGTTTTTACGATGCCACTAGAGTCGTGTACCGGTGGTCACGGGGCTTTGAAATCTTCCCGGGACCCAAAAACGGTGGACTATAGCCCACGAAAACGGCCAGAAATGCCTGAAATCACGAGTTTTTCATGATTTTGCAAAAGTCGTGTGACGGGGTCCCGGACCATTAAAATCCACGCCGGACCCCAAAACCGTGTGCTATAGCCCACGGAAACGGCTAGAAATGCCCGAAATCATGAGTTTGTACGATGCCACTAGAGTCGTGTACCAGGGGTCACGGGGCTTTGAAATCTTCTCGGGACGCAAAAACCATGGATTACAGCCCACGAAAACGGCCATAAATGCCTGAAATCATGAGTTTTTTTTTATTTTCAAAAAATCGTGTGACGGGGTCCCGGACCATTTAAAATCCACGTCAGACCCCAAAACCGTGTGCTATAGCCCATGAAAACGGCCAGAAATGCCCAAAATCACGAGTTTTTACGATGCCACTAGAGTCGTGTAGCAGGGGTCACGGGGCTTTGAAATCTTCCCGGGACCCAAAAACCGTGGATTACAGCCCACGAAAACGGCCAGAAATGCCTGAAATCACGAGTTTTTATGATTTCGAAAAAATCGTGTGACGGGTCCCGGACATTTAAATCCACGTCGGACCCGAAAACCGTGTGCTATAGCCCACGAAAACGGCCAGAAATGCCCGAAATCGTGAGTTTTTATGATGCCACTAGAGTCGTGTACCGGTGGTCACGGGGCTATAAATCTTCCCGGGACCCAAAACCCGTGGACTATAGCCCACGAAAACAGCCAGAAATGCCTGAAATCACGAGTTTTTTATGATGTCGAAAAAATCGTGTGACGGGGTCCCGGACCATTTAAATCCACGTCGGACCTGAAAACCGTGTGCTATAGCCCACGAAAACGGCCAGAAATGCACGAAAATCGTGAGTGTTAAGGATGCCACAAGAGTTGTGTACCGGTGGTCACGGGGCTATGAAATCTTCCAGGGACCCCACGAAAACGGCTAGAAATGCCTGAAATCACGAGTTTTTTATGATTTCGGAAAAATCGTGTGACGGGGTCCCGGACCATTTAAATCCACGTCGGACCCTAAAACCGTGTGCTATAGACCACGAAAACGGCCAGAAATGCCCGAAATCGTGAGTTTTTTACGATGCCACTAGAGTCGTGTACCGCTGGTTACGGGGCTTTGAGATCTTCGCGGGACACAAAAACCATGGACTATAGCCCACGAAAACGGCCAGAAATGCCCGAAATCACGAGTTTTTTATGATTTCAAAAAAATCGTGTGATGGGGTCCCGGACCATTTAAATCCTCGTCGGACCCAAAAACCGTGTGCTATAGCCCACGAAAACGGCCAGAAATGCCCGACATCGTGAGTTTTTAGGATGCCATAAGAGTCGTGTACCGGTGGTCACGGGGCTATGAAATCTTCCCGGGACCCAAAAACAATGGACTATAGCCCACGAAAACGGCTAGAAATGCCTGAAATCACGAGTTTTTTATGATTTCGGAAAAAATCGTGTGACGGGGTCCCAGACCATTTAAATCCACGTCGGACCCCAAAACCGTGTGCTATAGCCCACGAAAACGGCCAGAAATGCCCGAAATCATGAGTTTTTACGATGCCACTAGAGTCGTGTACCGGTGGTCACGGGGCTTTGAAATCTTCCCGGGACCCGAAACCCGTAGACTATAGCCCACGAAACGGCCAGAAATGCCTAAAATTACGAGTTTTTTATGATTTCGCAAAAATCGTGTGACGGGGTCCCGGACCATTAAAATCCACGTCGGACCCCAAAACCGTGTGCTATAGCCCATGAAAACGGCCAGAAATGCCCGAAATCATGAGTTTGTACGATGCCACTAGAGTCGTGTACCAGGGGTCACGGGGCTTTGAAATCTCCCCGAGACTCAAAAACCATGGATTACAGCCCACGAAAACGGCAAAAAATGCCTAAAATCACGAGTTTTTTTATATTTTCAAAAAAATCGTGTGACGGGGTCCTGGACCATTTAAATCCACGTCAGACCCCAAAACCGTGTGCTACAGCCCATGAAAACGGCCAGAAATGCCCAAAATCTTGAGTTTTTACGATGCCACTAGAGTCGTGTACCTAGGGTCACGGTGCTTTGAAATCTTCCCAGGACCCAAAAACCGTGGATTACAGCCCACGAAAACGGCCAGAAATGCCTGAAATCACGAGTTTTTATGATTTCGAAAAAATCGTGTGACGGGGTCCCGGACATTTAAATCCACGTCGGACCCGAAAACCATGTGCTATAGCCCACGAAAACGGCCACAAATGCCCAAAATCGTGAGTTTTTACGATGCCACTAGAGTCGTGTACCGGTGGTCACGGGGCTTTGAAATCTTCCCGGGACCCAAAAACGGTGGACTATAGCCCACGAAAACGGCCAGAAATGCCTGAAATCACGAGTTTTTCATGATTTTGCAAAAGTCGTGTGACGGGGTCCCGGACCATTAAAATCCACGCCGGACCCCAAAACCGTGTGCTATAGCCCACGGAAACGGCTAGAAATCCCCGAAATCATGAGTTTGTACGATGCCACTAGAGTCGTGTACCAGGGGTCACGGGGCTTTGAAATCTTCTCGGGACGCAAAAACCATGGATTACAGCCCACGAAAACGGCCATAAATGCCTGAAATCATGAGTTTTTTTTTATTTTCAAAAAATCGTGTGACGGGGTCCCGGACCATTTAAAATCCACGTCAGACCCCAAAACCGTGTGCTATAGCCCATGAAAACGGCCAGAAATGCCCAAAATCACGAGTTTTTACGATGCCACTAGAGTCGTGTAGCAGGGGTCACGGGGCTTTGAAATCTTCCCGGGACCCAAAAACCGTGGATTACAGCCCACGAAAACGGCCAGAAATGCCTGAAATCACGAGTTTTTATGATTTCAAAAAAATCGTGTGACGGGGTCCCGGACCATTTGAATCCACGTCAGACCCCAAAACCGTGTGCTATAGCCCATGAAAACGGCCAGAAATGCCCAAAATCACGAGTTTTTACGATGCCACTAGAGTCGTGTACCGGTGGTCACGGGGCTTTGAAATCTTTCCCGGGACCCAAAAACCGTGGATTACAGCCCACGAAAACAGCCAGAAATGCCTGAAATCACGAGTTTTTATGATTTCGAAAAATTTGTGTGACGGGGTCCCGGACATTTAAATCCACGTCAGACCCGAAAACCGTGTGCTATAGCCCACGAAAACGGCCAGAAATGCCCGAAATCGTGAGTTTTAAGGATGCCACAAGAGTCGTATACCGGTGGTCACGGGGCTATGAAATCTTCCAGGGACCCAAAAACCGTGGATTATAGCCCACGTAAACGGCTAGAAATGCCTGAAATCACGAGTTTTTTATGATTTCGGAAAAATCGTGTGAGGGGCTCCTGGACCATTTAAATCCACGTCGGACCCTAAAACCGTGTGCTATAGCCCACGAAAACGGCCAGAAATGCCCGAAATCGTGAGTTTTTACGATGCCACTAGAGTCGTGTACCGCTGGTCACGGGGCTTTGAAATTTTCCCGGGACACAAAAACCGTGGACTATAGCCCACGAAAACGGCCAGAAATGCCCGAAATCACGAGTTTTTTATGGTTTCAAAAAAATCGTGTGACGTGGTCCCGGACCATTTAAATCCACGTCGGACCCGAAAACCGTGTGCTATAGCCCACGAAAACGGCCAGAAATGCCCGACATCGTGAGTTTTTAGCATGCCACAAGAGTCGTGTACCGGTGGTCACGGGGCTATGAAATCTTCCCGGGACCCAAAAACAATGGACTATAGCCCACGAAAACGGCTAGAAATGCCTGAAATCACGAGTTTTTTATGATTTCGGAAAAATCGTGTGACGGGGTCCCGGACCATTTAAATCCACGTCGGACCCTAAAACCGTGTGCTATAGCCCACGAAAACGGCCAGAAATGCCCAAAATCGTGAGTTTTTACGATGCCACTAGAGTCGTGTACCGCTGGTCACGGGGCTTTGAGATCTTCGCGGGACACAAAAACCATGGACTATAGCCCACGAAAACGGCCAGAAATGCCCGAAATCACGAGTTTTTTATGATTTCAAAAAAATCGTGTGACGGGGTCCCGGACCATTTAAATCCACGTCGGACCCGAAAACCGTGTGCTATAGCCCACGAAAACGGCCAGAAATGCCCGACATCGTGAGTTTTTAGGATGCCATAAGAGTCGTGTACCGGTGGTCACGGGGCTATGAAATCTTCCCGGGACCCAAAAACAATGGACTATAGCCCACGAAAACGGCTAGAAATGCCTGAAATCACGAGTTTTTTATGATTTTGGAAAAATCGTGTGACGGGGTCCCAAACCATTTAAATCCACGTCGGACCCCAAAACCGTGTGCTATAGCCCACAAAAACGGCCAGAAATGCCCGAAATCGTGAGTTTTTACGATGCCACTAGAGTCGTGTACCGGTGGTCACGGGGCTTTGAAATCTTCCCGGGACCCGAAACCCGTAGACTATAGCCCACGAAACGGCCAGAAATGCCTGAAATCACGAGTTTTTTATGATTTCGCAAAAATCGTGTGACGGGGTCCCGGACCATTAAAATCCACGTCGGACCCCAAAACCGTGTGCTATAGCCCACGAAAACGGCCAGAAATGCCCGAAATCATGAGTTTGTACGATGCCACTAGAGTCGTGTACCAGGGGTCACGGGGCTTTGAAATCTCCCCGAGACTCAAAAACCATGGATTACAGCCCACGAAAACGGCAAAAAATGCCTAAAATCACGAGTTTTTTATATTTTCAAAAAAATCGTGTGACGGGTCCCAGACC